>CALNHX010001766.1:0-206475 GCA_940337035.1 Agriotes lineatus | reverse complement strand
TAACATTTGAAAAAAAATCGTTAGAGCCGTTTTTGACGATATCGAAAAAATTACCACACTTTCGGTTATGCGACTTTCTTGACAAGCTGTCGCTCTGATCGTTTTTGAGATATTCTGTTCACACACAGACAGACAGACAGACAGACCAATAACCAAAAACATGTTTTTTTGGTTCAGGAGACTCTAAAACGTGAAATCTGTTGAAAACTCAATTTCGAATTTTTGGGGTGAATCCAATACTTCCTTTATTGTAAAAAAAGTAAAAATCTTCTAAGACAAAATTGTTCCCTTATCAGTTCGTCGAAAAGGTCCAAGGTAAAACACAAAAAAATTAATGGCTTAGTATTTGAAACAATTTGTTTGGCTTTGTTGAAAGGGCATGCTTTGGTGAGTGAGATTTCTGAATGGTTTCTTTGATTGGTTGCGTGTGTGCTTTGGTAGTGTAGTATGCTTGGTTTTTTCTTATTTTTCCTTTGGTTACTTGTGCGGTTTGGTGTAGTTTACTCCATTTTTGGAATTTTTAGGTACTTGCCTCAGCGTACTTGTATTTACTCAGGGTCTCGACGGGTTGTTTTCGGGTTGTTTATTCTGTCTATTTAGCTATGTTTGTTCATTCTTTCTTGCCATTGATTCCGTCTCACTTGAGGATTTTTTCCAAAGCCATTCGCTTATTTGGATTTGGACTATGGTATTATAGGATATTGTGACCGTCAAAACACCTACAGTGTCCCTTTTAGAAACTTGTTTTCTTAGTGTTTTTTGTTTCTTGTTTTGGGTGGTTGGTTGGACATGCAGGGAACGTCACCATTGAGGAGCAACGTCATCTTGTTCTCCCTCTAGCAATGTTCTGGGTGGTTCGTTGGGCATGCAGGGAAGGTCACCATTGGGAACTCTTCCATCGAAATATTTTTTTTTTCATTTTCCTTCCCACCTCGCTTCACGAGTTTATACTTGTTTGGGGTTTTTTATTTAATTTATTGTTATTTGGGTTGGTTTTTTCGGCCCTGTGGAGATTTCTGGGGGTTGAGGCGAGCGATTGTGTTGCCATGCGATTCAGTGAGGGAGCCACATTCAGTCCGTCACCGGCCTTTTCCATCTAGCTGCGACGACTGGCTGAATATCTGAGCGGGGTTTGGTGGTTGTGCGGTTGTTCCCTCCGGCTTCGTCGCGGATATTGTTTTTACTCCTGTGTTTTATTTTTCAACATAATTTTTCCTTTTCATACTTTTTTGATATTGGGTTACCTTAGATTTAGAGTGAGTGATGATGCTGCGGTGCGAATTTTTCGGATGTTTGTAGTAGGGTGGATTGTGTCCTATGTGATGCAGTCGTTGGTTTTTGCTGTGTTTTAGCAGTTTTTAGGCTTCTGTCCGGTTTAGACAAAACGTCTATTTTTTTGTGGTATCCTATGTGGTGCCCCAGTTATGTTTGAGCCGATTTATAAGGGTTGGTTTCCTCGGCTTATTTTCTCGAAAGAGGATTTTTCGACAGTGTTTCGCATTTTGGTGTTGGCATCATCGAACTCATTCTCCAGTTCTTTGGTTCCCTACAGTTTTTAATGTTTCCATACTTTAAACTTTTTTCATTTTAATTCCAACTTTTTTAAATTATTTTTTTGCTTTGTTTTACCTTTTTGGCTAGTTGTTACCCTGTTAAAAATCTGGCCGTGGGGAGTGAAACAATTTTTTGCCATTTACCAAATTATTTCAGGCTTAATTTGTATATTTTTATTTGAATTATAATTCCCTGACCCGCTATATCTGTTATTGCTAGCCGTAGGAATGCGAACTTGCATTTTGAAGCGAACGTTTCGGGCCCAGGACTTGTCTTCTGGTCTCGGCCGACGAGTTTCGGGCGGTCGAGGTTTGATTTTTAATTAAGTCAAAAATATGTGCGCTCAACCAATTTTTACAAGCATTTTGTTAGAAAGCTCGTAAATTGATGCAGGTACGATGGGTTTTTCTGTTTGTTATCCTCATATTAATTGCACTTCTTTAGCTTTTACCAGGAAGTATTTTCACCTGGAATTCTCAAATTGCACTTGGGATTAACAATTGTCCAGTTTCCTGTCCTAATTTGAAACGAACACCTGCTATTTTCTGCATCGCTTCTGCACCCAGGTTGCGTAAGGCTAATTCCTTGCTGGGAGGTGATCCATCATGCTGATAGTGGAGGTGTCTTAATTAGAAGCAATAAAACGCAGTAGTCTTCTCCATGTACGTGGAGAAGACTACTGCGTTTTATTGCTTCTAATTCCTTGCTGTATGCGGGTTACCAGTGATAGCAGCTCCCGACTAACGTTTACACCCTAATCTTGTCGGGGCCTAGAAGGTCAGTTGGTTCGTTTTTTTTTATTACAACGCCAATCGAGAACGGGTTATGTACCTACCAAGTTAATCTTGTGCTGGTGATACCGGATGCTAAATTTATTACTAACATAATAGCTCATTCACTCACTAAATTTAATTATAGATAGCATTTAAAACTATTGAATTTTTATGTGTACTTTATACTTTTTTGTAAAAGGAGCACCCATGTTTTTTTCTCTCAGCAACCTAGAAAGAAAGGTTTTTATGAATGACAGCGATATGCATATCTCTAGATTTATTTTGCAATTTCAAGTAATTTAACGTCCCAACAAGGGTTTTTTGTGGTAATGCGTGTGGCCACCTTCAATTAGTTTTGGCTGCATAGTGTAGCAAACATTTTCAAATATTTTATGAATTACATAGATTACATTTGGCGATTACCAATTTATTATGCCTTTAATCAATTCTGATTACTTGTAGTTAATTATATTATTCGAAATCATCTGATTTCTGGCGCCCATATTTTTTTGAAGACTTTGCAGGGTACACAGCTAGTGGTTTGAACCCACGACCTTATCGCCGAATTTGAGCTAGTTCGGCCTGCGCCGTAAGCGAAAATTTTTAGAGCTTCCGTGTAGTACTTACTTTAAGGAAGTTAATCTGCTATTTTTACTACTACTGATTATCTTATCTAATTAATCGCAGCTCAGATTTTTTATTGTAACATATTGTAGATTTTGCCACCTCTTGTTCTAGGCAAATTTTGCGATGTAGGTTAGCAAAGCAACGCCTTAAAAATCTATGAAATGGTTTCACAGAGAGAGGCCAGATGTTAACAACACGCGTCTTTAACTATTTGACTGATAAATTACTCCCAATCAATTTTACGATACTAAATTTATAGACGCTACCAATCATTCAAGACTTTTTTTTTAAACGTTTTACGTTTGTTGTTTTTCTATGTGCATCCGGGGCCATCGGCCGTTTTAATATTTCCTGGGACATGGTTTTGAGCTTTGTGAATTACTGGTGATGTCAGGGTAATGCAGAACAATCAATCATGGCATATTTTGACCTGAAAATTAGCTAAACCAACTTTTTGAGCGAGCACATGTTTTTGTGAACGAACTGGCAGAATTTCTGGTGGTTCATTTGCTAATTTGGGGTGTATGTATAGCCTTCAACCTACGGGCTAAATCAATCTATTTGCTGAGAATGTGCCCTCAGTAGCCGTCTTGCCCGCGGCTTCCTTGTTGGAACGTAAACTGTTAAGTACGAGGCCCACCTCGCCTTGATTTCTTTGCAAAGCTACGTGCAGGCAGAAGGGCTGGACAAAGCGTCGTTGGAGGCAACTACATCTTGCTGTATTTGTTTCGGTGCTGCAGAATACGTCCAGTTTGGTGGTTTGAATTTTACGGCCTTGTATTTATTTGTATAAATTTTTTTGCGATTGATTTCACTTTTATGGTTTCACCGTTTTAACTAATTGTGTATTTTTATGTGTGTGCTGATTTGATGCCAGTTTAGAGCTGAGTGGTTTATTTTGGAGTAAATAGCATCGCCTTGTATGTAAATATTAGCTTTACGATTATTCCCCCATAAATATCGCCCATATTAAGCTTGTTGGCTGGAGAAAAGGATTATAGCATATCACATTGTAATACAAACTGTCATACAAATATCTGGATGTGAGGTTATTCTCGGTATAAACTTAAATCGCTAAGTGTGGAACGCTGTAACGTTTATCATTCATTCAGCAATTGGCTACAATATTCCCTTTTTCGCCAAGGAGGAAACTTGAATTATGTGCAAAATATTACCTTCATTTAACTAATAGTTCCTGAGTTAAAGCAAAAATAGACAGAATTTTACCGAAAGTATATTCGGTTTCGAACCGGGTAGAGATATGAAAAACTATGCATGGTACAAGCGATTAAAAATACATTTTATCCATGAAGGGAAAACTTTAGCTCACGAGGCAAAGCCAAGTGAGATAATTTCTCCGAATTAATTGTATAAATAAGTCTTAAAATTGAATACATAATTTTAAATAGGCAATCCAATTACTTGGTTCCTACGGTAACATGTATGTATTTTGTTAGTTGCTATAAATTATTGACTATTTTATTTACTAGTGAATAAACTAACACTTTATCCATCCTCATCAATAAAATGTTACTTTACCATGGAGATTTTCATACATACAGCTTTGAAAGTAGGTATTAAAAAAAGGTATTTTAAGCGTACTGGACTATATACCCACTGTTTTACTAGTTTTGTGATCACTTTCTGTAGATGTGTAGATTTATTACAAATGATGTGAGAACTACAGGACTAACTTTAAATAAAATTTATAATTTCTCATTGATTCGATATTGTCTTGTTTTATTATTTAGTCATATATTTACTGATACTAAGGATCTAATTAATTAAACTATTAGCAATACCCAACCACGCCACTGGTTTTGACGCGCTATTGAAGTCGGCCATTTTATGTCTTATGTTGTAAGTGACATTTCATATGGCCAGACTGTTTATACAGTGACCACCAAAAAGTCGGTATAAGAAGAGAAAATTTTTTATTTTTTATTTTTCAAATAAAATTTTTACGTCAATAATTTGTGCTTGTCAAAAAACTTATTTAGCCCCTATCATATATACCGAGTGATTTTTACTTATTTAGAAAATTGAGTTTTTCGAAATTGTCAAAATCCAAAAAGTGCAAATTTTAGGAAATTAAGTAAGATTTCAATGAGATTTTTTTAGAGTCTGTTATTTTTAGCTAACTGGACAATCGTAAGACCAACAAAAATAGCTAAAAATTAATTTTTAAATTTTTTAAATATTTTTCAAACTTTCACATACCAAGACTTAATATTAAAACTCAAATTTGTTTATGTGAAGACTTAAAGATTTATAATTAGAAAACATAATATAAATCAAATATGCTCTTTGATAAACTGTTAGTTACTTCTTTAGATATTTTATTATTTACCGAAAAGTAGTATGTTTCCATAATTTTTACGTTTTTTATGCAAGGGGCTTTCTAGGAGAAATATTTTTCAATTCTAATTAATATTTATTTAAATAGCTTCTAAAAACTCTAATCTAGCCCTGTTAATGAATTACTGTTACAAAAATCTTGTCTATGTTCTTTTACAGTTGTCTAAATGAGGAGATTTTTTAGAACATGTAATTGGATAATTTATATAACTTGTTGCTACGGAGGTGTTCTTTTCACGCGTGGACCGTTTAGCTTTAGACCATGAGCGTTGGCGAGTGCTATAAAGCTCACAAGTGAAAAGAAGAACCGTTTAGTCACAAGTTTTTGTAGCGCCATATTCCTAATTATTTCTTTCAGCTTTAAATTAAACTAGTATATGAGCTTTTCTTCGCCAAGCGGACTTACTGTATGTCTATAAATTTCACCCGATAGCTTACCCAAAAATGTCGTTATTTAATAGACTCATAATGGATTTCAAACGTCGACTTGTGCAAGCCATATCTCTGAAACTTTCCCCATAACTTTATCCGGATTTGAATTTAAAAATTAATTTGGGCCTGAAGGAGATGATTGAGTAACCAAAAACTATATATGACGCCGATGAAAAACAGTTTCCCACTTAGTACAAAAATGTGTGCACAACGACCCCTATTGAATTTCATCCCCTACAGTTCAACCCTCATGTACTATTTTAGTAATTTTTGACTCGAAGACTGTTCCTATGGCATGGACTAACTCCTATAAAAATTTTAAGTTTCTACGTAGTTTGGAAGGGGTTAAAACGTGAAAAGCTGATTTTTCTTAAAGCCGCCATTTGGATCTGCCATATTGAATTTTCCAGATTTGTATTTTTCTCATCGCCCTGAGGTGTCAAGTAATGCCTATTCCGAATTTGAGGTTTGTACTCGTAGGTGATCAGAAAGTGCAAAAATAAGTCGGTCACCCTTTTTGCAACAGACTCATTTCATCCCTTATATATCAACTCCATGAATTATTTTGGTAATTTTTTACTCTAAGAGTCGCTCTTATTGTGTGGACTAATTTATATATAAATTTTAAGTTTTTACATATTTTGGAAAGGGCCGAAACGTGAAAAGCTGACTTTTCTTAAGGCCGCAATATTGGATGGGCCATATTGAATTTTTCCAATTTTTTTCATCAACCTTAGGGTCCAAGAAATGTCTGTTCCGAATTTCAGGTTTGTAGGTGATCGGATAGTGCGAAAAAAAGTCGGTCACCTCTTTTGCGACAGTCACGAGTGGATTTTATATACAGCACACAGCGTGATCAGAATAATGGGTAACAAAGAGGTACCTTTTTTATTATGCATTTTATGTACATTTTGTTTCTGACTCGAAACGCACTTGTAAAAATTTAAATATCTCCTTTCGTATACGATGGAGGTGCAAAAATGTGAAAATGGCCCAAGAATTAAATACCCCTATTTTTCAAAATACACAAAAATGTTATTTGAAAAAGTTGCTTGCAATTAAAGCAAGGTACCAAATGTGAAGTCACAGTTATCTACTCCGGAAAACAATTTCCTCTGGTTTTTCTTATTTTGTTCGTATCACCCTGTATATTAAGAAAAAATTAGATAGCTTAAAGTTAATTTATTATCAGATACGATAAGGATGTACTGTTAGCCTTAAGTTCCGTTCACCTAGCAACCAGAAAATTGCGTGAATTAGTGTTAAAAAATCAAATTTTTTGTGTCCAACGTGAAAAAACACAAGTATCTTCAAAATATTTTAATAAGAAATGATCCGAACATTAAAAACATCAAACATACAAAATAATAATAAAGAAGGAAACTTTAACAACTTTATTCTTAATGTGTGGCCACCTCCCTTCTAAATATTTTTTAAGTATAATATAATAATGGTGAGGCACTAACACCCCATGAAGGAGCTATAGCATTTCAATTAACAATTAATATTGTTTTGAATTCTTCTTGATGTTTGGATCATTTATTTTTAAACTTTTTGAAGAGATCTATGCTTTTTACTTTGGAAAACAACTTGATTAATTAGCACTAATTTCGATTAATTTTCTTGTTGCTAAGTAAGCGATATTGATGTTTGACAGTATCTGATAATAAGTTAACTCTGAAGGTTAATACTCAGGGTGGCAAAAAAAGGAAAAACAAAGAAAATTATTTTTGGGGTATGTGAATGTGACTTCGCATTTTACAGCTTCTCTCAGTTCTAAACTTTTCCAAATAACACTTTTGTGTATTTTGAATAATAAGGGTACTGTATTCTTAACTCAATTTCATATTTTTGAACCTCCCCCGTATACGAAAAGAGATATTTTAATTTTGGCTAGTTTATTTTGAGTTTTGAAAGATGCAGGGACTTTTAACAAAAACAAAGTTTTATAATAAATGGAAAATAAATGAGTTACCCCTTTGTTACCCACTATTCTCACCACACCGTATATAGTTGATATGAATAAAACTAGTATTTTTTATAATAAAACGTATTTTTGTTATTTATCAGTTAGTTTTTATGTTATAGTAACTTTTTTATTTTATAATTTAAAAAATGACATATTAGAAACTGAAAACTATCAAATAATGACAACTTAAGGATATGGTGTTGCAAAATTGTATTTTCTATAACTTGTAGCCAAAGAGGTGCGTTTTCACGCGTGGTCTGTTTAGAGCATAAGCGTTAGCGAGTGCTATAAAGCTCACAAGCAAAAAAAACATCGTTAAGTTACTATTTATATACATACTTGTTTGTACCACTAGAATCTTAATTATCTCTTTCAGTTTGTAATTAAATATTTATAAAACCGGTAATTTTTAATTTTATAGTAACTTTTTTATTTTGGACTTTTAAATGAGACATATTAGACACTGAAAAATGTCAAATAGTGACAACATAAGAACATGGTGTTGATAACAGTTATTTACGATACAAGTGCGTAAAGCTGACCTTTAGTCACACGTGGGTCAAAATAAGTGTTTTAAGACCCGCAAGTGACTAAAGGTGCTTTACCTTATAGCATGTGTATATTTTATCTAAGATAGAATATAGAAAACACGGTAAATAAAAAAAATAATTTAAATGTAAATTATAATCACTACATTAAATAACAGGTTTGATTTGATAAGAGAAACGACGCCCTAACAACCCGTCGTAATTTTGTGTCGTTAAAAATATTAACACCGTTGCTAATGACTACGTGACTAATAAAATCATGTAATTAAAGAATCGTTTTACAAACTTAAAGCTGCCAACTAATAGTTATTTACGAAACAAGTGAGTAAAACGTAAAGCTAGTCTTTAGTCACGAGTGTGGCTGAGTTAAAACGCAAATGTAGCAAACGTTTTAAGCCCCACGAGTGACTAAAGATGCTTTACACATGTGTATCGTACAATATTTTATTTACTATAGAATCTAGAAAACACGGTAAATATAAAATAGTATATTATGTAACAACTTTTATAAACGTCACTTTAGTCACGAGTTTTTTTAGGCACGAGCGGAGCGTAGCACAGCGTGTGTTTAATAAATGAGTGTCTAGACGAGTTTATATAATGTGTTACAAACCATAATTTTTCTACGACCACAAGTATAACATCATATTATTTCATTCAGATTTTGAATTTTATAGGTTAAATTGCACTTGAGAAACGTCAAAGTTGATTGTTGAAAACGAACCTGATGTTAGTTTTGGCTGTGGCTAATAGAGCAAATACTGTCTGAACCAGACTTCAACTCGTGACTAAAACGTCGTTGCCAATTTCAGCCCGTGACTAAGAGGCTCTTTAGTCACAGGTTATGAAGGCCTGATTAAAATGTCACTTAGCGACGTGTATGTTAGTATGTTAAATACCATTTTAGTTACAGGAGTAGAAAATAGTAATTTACGATACAAGTGCGTAAAGCTAGTCTTTAGTCACGAGTGGGGCAGAGTTAAAACGCGAGTGAGAGAGCGTTCTAAGCCCCGCGAGTGACTAAACATGATTTACGCATGTGTATCGTACAATATTTTATCTACGATAGAATCTAGAAAACACCGTAAATATAAAAAATACTTAAATGTAACTTAGGATTACTTGCAAGAGGTCGTAATTTAGCGTGGTTAAAAATTTGAAAATACGTTTCCACTGACGACGTGCCTAATAAAATATTTTAAACACGTTGCTACTGCCGACGTAAACTAATGAAAACATCATTGGCGTAACTAGGATTTTTGGCTGGGGAGGGCCAGGCCCCCCAACAAACCATCGTCAATACCTATGTATACCTATGAAGACATGAATTTACGTACATACATAACTTTTTCGCATAAATTTATCTGCTTGTTCTTTGGTGCCGTTATACGAGGGCAGTCCCGTAAATTTCTACAGCCTAATAAAACAAAGTTTAGTAACCAAAATTTGTCTGTATTATTTTCTCAAAATATTCCCCCTTTAACTCAACATTTACGCATTCGGTAAAACCAATTATTTTCAAAACATAAATTCCACAATTTTTCAGTCACTTGAGAAACAAGGTTTTTGAAGCTTTCCACAGCATCTTCGAGAGTTCAAAATCGCACACCACGCATTTTATCCTTTAATGAAGGAAATAGAAAGTAATCGGAAGGTGCTAGGTCGGAACTGAATGGGGGATAAGTCTCTGAAAATTATTTTATTTGATGTGCGGTATGACTAGTTAGAAGCATTGTCATGGTGCAGAACGATCTCATCCCTTGGGCGCCATAAGCCGAGCTGTTTGAATAACGTCTGGTAGGCCTATAGTTGTGTACCATTCTGCAGTAACGCTACGTTTATTTTTAAGCACGACAGTTGTGATAGGTCCGGATTTTGAAAAGAAACAAGCAATTATTATCAAGATCGCTTTACTTTAACTGGATTAAGATTTGTTGGAAACATCCTGACTGCAGCTTAGATTCGGGTTCAAATGCATATATCCAGCTTTCGTCACCAGTTATGATGTAAACTGCTTTAGATTTATCTTTATCATATTTCTTATACTGTTCCACATGCTGTTGTTGTGTTTCTGTGTGTCTGTTAAACTGTGTGGTATCCATCCAAGACAGACTTTTGTTACACCCAAATGAGTATGTAAAATCTTGTATATTGCAGTCATGCCAGTGCCCAAGGTACTCGAAATAATTCTATATGTGACTCGATTGTCCTACTGAAGCATTCTTCGCACAGCGTCTACGTTCGTATCAGTAACTGCTGAAATTTGTCCTTCGCAAAAATCGTCGCTAACTGAAACTCGTTCAAATTTAAATTCATTAAACCAGAAATATACGCTTGGCCACCAAAAGCAGCACGAAGTCATCTTTCTTTCAGAGATAGGGAACTTTTAAATCATAGTAAATCATGGCTCTAAAATGTTCTCCTATTATGTTCATTTTTGATGCACAACACTTATTTCAAAACTAACTGTATAGTAACTACATTTGAACTGTTAAATTAGAAAACAACAAACATTTGTTTATGGCAAGTTACATTTCCATGGTGCACTTGATCTATTGGTTTGCGGAAATTATGGGTGCTACCTACTCTCGTAATACTACATGTCTAAGGAGCATATCAATAAATTATTTCTCGGTTCATAAACAACATAAAAATGTATAGATTACCTCTTGCAACCCAATGATGTTGACGGTAAAAAATATTATTTCAGGAGAAACATCACTTGGTTTCCATTTGCACGTTTTTGAGCAACAATTTTTATTTTTTTCTCCGTATTCCCGAAACAAATACTTTCTTGAAAACATCAATATCCTCTTAATTGTTATTGTGATATGTTTTTATTCTATCTTGGGCTAGCAACTGTGGAAATTCAAGCACCACAAAATGTTCTTTGCGGTACATAAAACACTATTAAACATAAAATTCTGGATCGTACTCTTTAAAGCTATAAACTCAACTCTTTAGGCAAGGCAAACATCTAAATAACAAGTCACCTTAAGACTGAACTGGACGAGCCTATAATAGGCAACTAGCTGTATGTGCCCAGGCAGTAGTTACCGATACACTCAAGTTTTCAACTCCTTTACTTACCCGCATATGAAATAATTGCAATTGTCTTTTAATGTGTACATAAATTGATCCTTCATTTGTAGAAAACTTGAGAGAAACTAACAAAAATGGTGTAAATTTAACTTAAAAAAATATTCAGACGAAAGCAGTGTCTTCATAGTATTATTAGCTAACTAATAACGTTTTTTTCTTGTATATTATTATTCATTAGAGTCATCCGTCCAACATATGGTATTTATACTATAAAGTTTTTAAGCCAAAAAAAGGTAATAAAACCAGAAAATGTAAGAATGTGTGAGGGTCGCCCCTTAGTTTAAATGGGTTAATAAAAAAAGCAGATTTTTAAATTTATTTAACTTCTATTTTTCTGGGGTGGGCCAGACGGCACTCTGGGGAGGGCCTGGCCCCCCTGGCCCCCCCGCTAGTTACGCCAATGGAAAACATGTTATTAAACAGTCGTTTTAGAAACTTAAAACTGCCAACTAAAAGTCAATTTTACACTCTGTCGTAGATAATAGTAATTTACGATACAAGTGCGTAAAGCTAGTCTTTAGTCACGAGTGGGGCAGAGTTAAAACGCGAGTGAGGGAGCGTTCTAAGCCCCGCGACTGACTAAACATGATTTACGCATGTGTATCGTACAATATTTTATCTACGATAGAATCTAGAAAACACGGTAAATATAAAAAATACTTAATGTAAATTAGGATTACTTGCAAGAGGTCGTAATGTAGCGTGGTTAAAAATGTGAAAATACGTTGCTACTGACGACGTGCCCAATGAAATCTTTTAAACACATTGGTACTGACGACGTAAACTAATGAAAACATGTTATTAAACCGTCGTTTTAGAAACTTAAACTGCCAACTAAAAGTCAATTTTACACTCTGTCGTAGATAATAGTAATTTACGATACAAGTGCGTAAAGCTAGTCTTTAGTCACGAGTGGGACAGAGTTAAAACGCGAGTGAGCGAGCGTTCGAAGCCCCGCGAGTGACTAAACATGCTTTACGCATGAGTATCTTACAATAATTTTATCTACGATAGAATCTAGAAAACACGGTAAATATAAAAAATACTTAAATGTAAATTAGGATTACTTGCAAGAGGTCGTAATGTAGCGTGGGTAAAAATGTAAAAATACGTTGCTACTGACGACGTGCCCAATGAAATCTTTTAAACACATTGGTACTGACGACGTAAACTAATGAAAACACGTTATTAAACCGTCGTTTTAGAAACTTAAACTGCCAACTAAAAGTCAATTTTACACTCTCTCGTAGATAATAGTAATTTACGATACAAGTGCGTAAAGCCAGTCTTTAGTCACGAGTGGGACAGAGTTAAAACGCGAGTGAGCGAGCGTTCTAAGCCCCGCGAGTGACTAAACATGCTTTACGCATGAGTATCTTACAATAATTTTATCTACGATAGAATCTAGAAAACACGGTAAATATAAAAAATACTTAAATGTAAATTAGGGTTACTTAGTGAGGTCGTAATTTAGGGTGGTTAAAAATTTGAAAACACGTTGCTACTTACGACGAAAACTAATAAAAACATGTTATGAAACAATCGTTTTTCAAACTTAAAACTGCCAACTAAAAGTCAATTTTACATTCTATCGTAGTTAAAAGTCAATTTTACACTCTATGGTATACAATATTTACTTACAAGTGCGCAAAACTAGTCTTCAGTCACAAGTGGGATAAAGTGACTAAAGATGGTTTACGCGTGTGTTTCGTACAACATTTTATCACAAGTAATTAAACAAGATGTAATTATTTATCCAGATAAGCTATTTTTTAATGAAAACTAGGTTGCCACGAAACTTGATGATACAAACAGTCCATAATAAAATAACCAAAGACGAGGAATTTTATCTAACGGTTTGTAGGGTCAAGTTTTCTACAGGAAACCCACATTTGACTTTAAAATGGCAACTATATCTGGATTAAAAAATGTATTCGATCGTAATTTGGAAATATAATCTACCGAGATTTTTTTTATTTATTACTTCCCTCGCCTAAAAGCCGAAGGAAATATCGTAAACACAAAAAAAATCACTTTTCGAGATTTCTCCAGATCTTCACGGTTTCAGGATCTTTAGATGACAGCAAATTTTCTCAATCCGTCTGTCTGTCTGCCTGTTGGCGGTATAACTCAAAAATTATTTGTTGGAGAAAGACGATATTTTACAAACACATTATACATTTATCTGGCATGACCGAGAGAATTTCGGAGAAACATATACACGCTGAACACCTTTAAATAAAATTTTGTTTTAACTGAGAAATAGATAAAAGTAATAATTTCATCACAAGTAGGCAGAATAGTATGGTGTCTTTATAACGCAGCAGGCACTAGCACAATTCGAGCACGGTCGTAGCTCAGTTATTCAAAGACCTGCAAGCGGGGAACTCGAGCAGTGGACTCTAACTGGGCTCGAAATATTCGCCTGGAAACGTGGAGTTCGAATCCCAGCAGACTACATTTTTTTTGCAAATTGATGTAATTCGAGCGAGGGACACAAACCCCTTTACAGATTTTTTATTTTGACGTTAGTACTATGACATTACACGAGTTAATAAGGAAAATCAGAGTGTTCATGAGAGGTAGGCGGTTTACTATCAGATGCAAAGTTTTCCCTAACTTTATCCGCTGTCATAATGACAAAAAAGCCCCAAAATATGTGATATTAATGATAAGAGTTAAATTATCTATTATAAAATCTAGAAAACACGGTAAATCAAAAATTACTTTAACTGTAAATTAGGATTAGTATATTAAATAACACGAATGCCTTGATAAAAAAAAATTCTCTCTAGCAACGGGTCGTAATTTTGCGTGATTAAAATTTTAACCACATAGCTACTGACTGCGTGGCTAGTGCCGTCGTTTTACAGATTTAAAACTGCTAACTAGAAATCAGTTTTACATAATGTCGTAGATAACAACATTTACATACATTTGTTAATCAAAAATGTAGCTATTTAAAAAAATGTATTTCATTTTGGTACTGCAATATTGTTTGTACACCCTCGATAGCGGACGTAATATGGCTTTTACGGCCCTAAAGCTTATAAAGTTGCTAAGCGGTATAACAGACATCAACAATGTAGTATAGCAACACCAACAATCTGCATAAAAATTCACTAAAAATTCACTGCGCCAGCACAACGATGACGCAGTGGTCTGTAACCAAAATATTCTTGAATTTTGTTAATTTTGAAAACCAAAATAAAATAAAACGTTGTATGTACTACGTGCATAATCACGATCATAGCGCTAGTGCTATAATCTATCACTTAATACATAAATAACTATTAGCATTTGTGGCGCTCTTAGTTTTTAAATTTATATTTTAGTTTTACATGGTAAAACCTCCAAATATAAAATTGAGCCATTTAGGCCATAGTACATGCTCACGCACTCATCCAAATATTTTATATAATTTCATAACAGTTTGTACTGTTTTATAGGATTTCTTAGTGATGTTAACAATTCAAAATATTTCGCAATAATTTAATTAATTACTAACATTTTCAAGATAATTTAATATCACTTTTAATATTCTCATACTATTCCATATCACTTTCAACTATACTACTTAACAGTTTACACTGATTTCTTACTATTTTATAATAATGTCTACAATTTTATCGTTAGTGCTACAGTTTCATAACATTTTTATTGGCAGACGATAATAGCATGTATTCATATTAATATAACATCGAGAATATCGCGTAATAATAATTCAATCATTTGAATACTATTTCATATCACTTTCAACTGTTTTTATGTCAATGTCATCATTTATGACGACATACATAACGGCTGTTGGCTGAGTACTAAATAAATAAATAAATAAATAAAATAAATAAATAAAATATAATTTTATATTTTCTGAAATTTCTTTGTAGCGTTTTACTGCTCGTTTTTCTTTGAGCATTTCCCCACGCTAAAAAATAAAAATTGAAATTGCCAAAGTTCTAGAAAAAAGCCATCTCCGCTTTCAATGAAAGACTCTTGCATTAAAAATTAAAAAGTTAAAACTGTTATTGGAGCCTGTAACCACTAAAGACCGCTTCCCCAGGTGGCGGATAGGAGAATGTCGGGTAGATATACCGGATAGGGCATAAATTAAGTACCTCCCTTGACCGACAGGTCTGTTAAGAGCGAAAGGCCAGCAGTAGCTATCAGTGCTGAGATGAGCCCATGGGAATTAATATGACAGGTTCATATGCATGCTTAAAATAACTTTGACGGCTGTGAAAGTGTTGATTAGGATTTTTAGTAATTTCAAAAATTAAATTATAAATCCAATTCCAACCATAAGTGACTTAACCACGATTTGTAAAACTTTTAAAATGTATTCAAAGTAGATATATTGTACTCTCTCTGTTCACTTCTTTTTGCACATAGTGAGAAGCCATATTGGGGTGACTGTTCCGTATATGTAAATATGGTTTCTTCTATTATGAAGCTGTCTAACTAGTTAAAGTCAAATTTTTACTTTATTTTATCAAAATCCGCTGTAGGCAGTTGAATCCATTTTGTTTTTATATAATGCACTAAATAAAAAAAATAAATATACACGTGAAACAAAGAGTAATTTATTGTGTAACAAACAATATATAAAATGGAAGTACGTCATATTTTAAGATTCAGAGACGATCATATCTCGATGTCGGACTTTGTTTAGTGACTGTCAGAGTTGTCGCGGTAATTTAAATCCTAAAGATGCTGAGTCTTTAAATTCTTCTGAGACGTGCTCAGCCCAATGGTTTGCGCAGGTTGCTTCGTTGTTGAAACTGGAAAGTCTGGATTAGATAACACTTTTTGATACTCTTGTAGTAATAATTTGGATCGCCAGATGTCTGGAGGTTTCATGTTTTATATTAGTAAAGATAATCAGCTGTATTTCATACTTTGAATATAGATGCCATATCGGATCTAAATATTATCAAATCGGAATAGCCAATTTCTGTTCCATGCCAAGTTTATTATTTTTGATATTCAAGCTGTATTCCATTTTGACTTGAATTTTTCCATTTTATTTTTCAAAATCATTTCGTTATACGTCTTCCTGTCAGTATTTGTATAGATGACCAGTGTAGAAATAGTAGCAAAACCTAGTGATTATTTTGTTAGAGATTGTAGAAATTCGAAGTGTGAAAACACAAATTTTTATACTAAAGTATGAATCTTTATTCCACATCCATTATTGCATCAGAAGAAGTCAAATTATAATCACTATCGTTATCTAATTCTCAATCAGATTCCTCTAATGAAATAATGAATGGAGAACTATTCTCAACTGCAAGATTACACATGTTCTTAGACCAGTCATCCAAAATTAGTGTTTGCGGTACGCGACATTTGGGCGCCGCCGTTTGGGCGCCGCCGTTTGGCCGCCGCCGTTTGGACGCCGCCGTTTGGGCGCCATACTTTTGACCGCCGGACGTTTGGGCGCCAGTAGTATACATTTTTAAATAGTTTGAAACTTCGAATAATGGTGCTTAATTATTTTTAATAATTCCACATAATGTCTTCTTGTAATTGGCATTAATATAAACAATTTTACCATTTGAACTTAATAGATAAAAATTATGAGAATATTATGCAGTAAATTGAAGTCATTAAGCAGGTAAACTAAATTCTTCTCATTTCCATAACCTTAAATACCCTTAAGTCTTTCTGATGTATCTCTATTAGTACTTACAGGTGATTAGTTCTGTGTCTCTGGATCTATTTAAACTCACCCCCGAACAATATTTCTTCAGTTGTTATTTGCGAATAGTTATTTTAGTTGTTCGTTACTGTTGTCAAAAGTTATGGAAGTTACAAAAACCAACCGCAACCAAAAGAAGCTCTGCTCTAACGGTTACCTGTACGTTTACGATAAAACCAGCAAAGATGGAGCGAAGAAGTTTTGGAGATGTGAGAGAAAAGCGGACAAGTGCCCTGGTCGTCTACATACAACTGCGAACGATGAATATTTGTGTGATGTTGGAAACCACAACCATGATAGTGACGCAGCAGGGGTATGTGTTGCTAAAATAAAAGTTTGTATAAAAACACGGGCCGAGGAAACGATGGATACGCCAGCTCAGATACTAAATCGTGCCCTAGAAGATACCGGAGCAGCCGTTCAAGGGAAAATGCCTAATAAAGATGCTATTAGAAAACTGTGTCAGCGAACGCGAAAAATTGTTGCTGGTGCGCCGCCAACTCCATTGGATTTAGACACCTTAATTATTCCAGAAGCCTACAGAACTTACGAATTTGCTCCTGGACAAAGTGAAAGATTTCTCATAAAGGATACTGGATCAGAGCGCCCCGACCCACAAAGAATAATAATATTTTCTAGAGAAGATAATACACGGTGGAGTCAACATATGAAAAAAAATTTCATGGATGGAACATTTCGACAAGCACCTCCACTATTTTACCAAGTTTGCGTGATACTGGCCAGTAGGAGTGGCTTCGTTTTTCCAGTTTTATACGCCCTTTTACCCAACAAAACTCGACAAACCTATGATAGACTATTTTCACTTATCAAGGAAATGTGGCCGCAGTTCCAACCCGACACAATTTCACTGGATTTCGAAATGGCTGTAATTGGATTAGTTACTGATGCTTTTCCAACAGCCCACTTACATGGTTGTCTGTTTCATCTTGTAAAAAATTTTAAAAAACAACTGCATGAAAATGGATTGGTAATACAATATAATAGTAACCCTGAATTTGCGTTAAGCGCACGTACAATAACTGCGTTAGCTTTCGTTCCTGTTCAGCAGCTCGATGACGCAATTGAAGAACTGTCCATGCATCTACCAAATGAATTGCAACCAATTTTAAATTGGTTTGAAGACAATTACGTCGGTAGGCGAAATAGGAACGGTACACGACGAAGGGCACTTTTTTCGCCTAATATTTGGAACGTGTACGAAAGGGTACTAAACAACCAAGATCGTACAAATAACTTTGCAGAGGCTGCACATCGTAGCTTACAGTCCCAATTAGACATGGATCATCCGTCTATATGGAAATTCATAGATGGTTTACGAACAATTCAAAAAGGACGAGATGCGTTTTACGAAAAATTCTTACGTGGTGAAGCTCCCCCCTACAAACTGAGAAAATACCAAGCGGCTGATGAAAGGATCCGAAATATTGTTCAAGAATTTGGAAACAGAACAATTATGGAATATTTAAGAGGGATTTCTCACAACTTTGTAATGGATTAAGCATAAAAGTGAAATAATGTGAATGACAAACAAAAACTGGTGGTGGATAATGTGAATGGCAAACAAAAACTGGTGGTGGATTATATTGTAGTTCTACTTTTTATTATGTATACTATTTAAATAATTGTAACCTGATTTTACTTGTTATATAATAAATAATTTCTATGACGATGATATTTGCTTTAATTTTCTGGAATGGTTTAAGATTATAAATGCAGAAGTTTTCTTTTTTACCTAAGCCGTAAGTTGATTGTGTTACATTTTGTGCAGTAAATGTAAATTTACTTAAATAGATACATATACAGTGTGTCCCAGATCGAGTGGGATTGCATGGATAACTTTCTTATCATTCAAGATGGAGATTTGGTTAAATGGGCAATGTTTTGCAGTTTCATATGCTGATTTCAAATCTGTTTGAAAAAGTTCAAAATGTCGAACCAGTCAGAAGTTATTTAAAAAAAATAAAAACCTTTATTTTCTTGTATGTCAAATATCTTGGTAAGTATAAAAGATACGAAAAAAAATTCATATGAAAGTCACTGTTTTCGATGAGGCCAATTTAAAATTGGTGTCGAACAAAAATTCAAGAAGGCTGCTTTTGAGGTACTCGTATCAACGTTCTTAAGTTAAATGGGCGCTATATTTGATTTTTAGGTTACTGAATAGAATTTTTTATTCTCGTTTCAATGATGTTAGATAACGTATGATTGAATAAAAAATGCCAGTAAAATTATTTTTTTTTAAATTTTAATCAAGTAGGCTTACATGGATCCAAACAAAATTAGGTGAAATTTATTTTAGAAAACCTTTGTATGTAATTCCTATAATACTTAGTAACATGTTAATTCAGTAGTAAGTATTTGAACCACAAAAAACATCGTGATATTGCTTTTTAAATGTATAATCAAGTAGGTAAGTAGCTATGATGAAAAACAATAACAAGTTTGCGTAGAGTAGCCCGTCGTGTCGTCAAATGGTGTCAACTATGTTTAGGTAACAATGGCCAGCATTTTGATCATTTCATGTGATTATCAGGATTACGTTTTGTTTTTTAAATTTTTTTTTTGTTTTTGTTTGGATCCCTGTAAGCTTACTCGATTAAAATGTAAAAACAATTAATTTTACTGGAATTTTTTAATCAATCATACGTTGTCTTACATTGTTGAAAAGAGAATAAAAAATTCTATTCAGTAACCTAAAAATCCAATATGGCGCCCATTTAACTTAAGCAAGTTGATAGAATCCGCCGAACGTAAGATAGCGACAGGCACGTCACAGTTCGGCTGCGCGGATTTTTGTTACGTCACGCGCCTCAAGAATTGTCAGTGGCGTACACGGATAGAAGTGAACTCTTCGCGTATTCTAACCTGCAATTAAATAAACAGGCCAACTCATCACCGGTAATTCCAGATCATTTCAAAACTATCTTTTAGAGATAGGTGAATTCATCACCAACCAACGGCTTTGATATAATCCCTCGTCTAATGGGTCTTTTAAGTACCTACAGCAATATTAAGCTTTTGGGTGTTTCCGAATGTGATTGAAATTTTGTTGCAGATAAAGTTTAGCATGGATGAACACTTTAATAGTCGATTTTATCTTAAGTCAGCTTAGGCAGAAAATGCTCATTGTAAATGTTTACAAATAGGTAGAAACTTTCGGCTTCCAATGTTGTTTGAAAATAATTATCAATTAAATGTGTATAGCTTTATTTTGCATTAATTTAATAAAAAGTGTATCTACCAATTTTCGCTTATTTATTCACTGGGTAGAAATTTTATACCAAACGTGTGGGTGGACGTACAAATTATGTATGAAGAATAGATATGCTCCCGGTAATTTGCAAGAGGTATTTGCAGCCCGTTTTCACCTTCACGCTGCATAATAGTTATTTATTATACAAGTGGGATAAGAGCATCATTAATATACGTGTGGGGAAGTTACAAACGAGTGCGTAGCACGAGTTATGTAGATAATCTCTGAAACTTCTTTGTGGCGTGAATTCATAATTCATATTCTTATTTGGGTATTTCGCCACTCTGCAAATTAAAATATTAAATAACTAAAATATTAATAACGAACGTTTCGACGGACAATCTGCCCTCGTTATCAACGAATAACAATTAAAACGAACAAGAAACTTATCTTTTTTTACTGGAAGGAAAAACGACCAACCTCCAATGTAGTTTTTGACATTGTTATTCGTTGATAACGAGGGCAGATATTTTCGTTATTTAATATTTTAATTTTAAGAGTGGCGAAATAGCCAAATAAGAATATGAATTACGAGTTATATAAGCACACAAGTATATTAATGATGCATTATCACACATGTATTGTACAAAATTTTATCTACAACTGCCTAAAATTGAGAAAAGTACATTAAGAGAAATGTCAGATCTGTCATTTTCAAAAATATTTTAGTAGGCAAATGTCATTATGTCATTCATTTGACTGTATTTCAGTTAGGTCATGAAGCCATTACACCACTCAGTTAGGTAATGAAGCCATTATATGACTGAGTGGTGTAATGAGCTTCATTACCTAACGGAAATAGTGTCAAATGAGTGACGTAATGAGTTACCTATCCCACTGGAGTAGATAGACTTAATTACGTTATTAATAATTTCGCGTTCTTGAGTTTTAATCGTCTTTCCAATAACACCAATTTTTTTTGTCGACATCTTTAATAACATGAAACACAAATGAGAACAACTATCAACAACTAAATCTCTTGGTAACAGGACGCCTATGAAAGAACGTGCCGTTGCTAAGTAACTATGGCCCATCGGGGTAATCGCCAAACCACTGCGCACCCTGGCAATGATGACGTGCCTGTCCCTATCCTACGTTGGGCGGACTCTACCAGTACCTCAAAAGTAGCCATCTTGAATTTTGGCTCGGCACCAATTTTAAATTGATCTCATCGAAAACAGTGACTTTTATACGAAACTTTTTTTCGTATTTCTTATACTTACGAAGATATTTGACATACAAGAAAATGGCAGTTTTTAGTTTTTTTTTAATAACTTCTGATTGGTTCAACATTTTGAACTTTTTCAAACGGATTTTAAATAAGCATATAAAACTGCAAAACATTGCCCATTTAACCAAATCTCCATCTTCAATGACATGAAAGTACCCATGCAATCCCACTCGATCTGGGACACACTGTATATCAAATATATTACACTGTGAACAATGTCATTTGAAATTTCTTGCAAAAAATCATATTTACGATAAATAACAGAAAAATCGTCGACTATTTTTAATATTTCAAAATTTCGGCGCCCAAATGTCCAGCGCCCAATCGGCGGGGCCCAAAAGTCCCGGCGCCCAAACGGCCGGCGCCCAAACGGCGGCGCCCAGACGGCGGCGCCCAAATGTCCTGCTTCGATCTAAACATGGATGGTAAAGCACATCACAAATATTAAAGTTAAAGTCGCATAATGAAATTTTGAGTTTTTGATCTAAAATGTGTCTATTGTCGTAAAGTAGTGTTAAAGTTGAGTAAGATTTTTGAAGTAACTTTGTTATATGTGATTTGAAACTCATTCGTGTATCCAAAATAACTCCAAGATTTCTAGCCTCATCAGATATCACCAAAAGTTGGTTTTCGAAAAAAATCTTAACCTCGGACAGAACAGCGTCCCTAGCACCACGACTCCCAAAGGCCATGACCGACGACTTATTTGGATTTAAACGAAGGCTATGTTTTCAAGAAAAATTTAGTAGATTATTTAAGTCAAGATTTAACTTTGTCACAGCTTCTGTAACATTTGTAGCAGGAAATTAATAATAAATTTGGGTATCGTCAGCATAGAAGTGCACTTTAGAGTATTGAATACATGAAGATAAATTGGAAGTATAAATGGTATATAAAATTGGATCCAAGGTAGAACCTTGGGGCACTCCCAATTGAACATTAATAGAAGAAGAAAAGGTACACTTACATTTCACAACTTGTGACCGATTAGTAATATAATTCGAAAAGAGTTGTATGGCGGTATCATTTAGACCAATAAAATTCAAAATAGATAATAATAAATTATGGTTAATAGTGTCGAAAGCCTTCGAATAATCCAAGAGAACCAAAGAGGTTAAGTTACCATCATTCGTTGCTCTGAAAATATCATCGGTCACGTCCAAAAGGGCCGAGGCGCAGCCAAATCCACTTCGAAAGCCTGATTGTGTGTCAGGACGAATCTCATTAATATTAAGATGTTCACGAAGTTGAATAGCCAAAATGTTTTCTAAAATTTTAGAAAATACTGTAAGAATGCTAATAGGTCTCAAATCGGCTAGTACCCTGGGATTACTATTCTCTGGGATTGGAGTTATAACCGCCTCTCTAGTTATAACCGCCTCTCTTAACTGTTTGACTTTGGTAGCTAGGTAACAAGTAGATACAATAGCTACTTTTGTGATTGTGAATCACATTAATTCGCAAAGAGAAAAAGTATTGCAGATCGTAAGATTCGCTCCTACGCTCCCAGATGGAATCTCATTTCTATTCGGATGCCTTAGAAGCTATGCCAGGAACGCTACGTAGCACATAGTGTTCTTAATCTATTATGAAAGGGAGGTGACGACGTAAGAAAGTAAGTCCGATCGTAGACGAAGCAATTCCGATCGGTGACGATCCAACATGATGGACGGATAGACGCTAATTTACTGGCTTTTATATATAGAAATATTCGTCATGGTAGATAGAAGTATATAAAATACCTTTGTCACAAAAATAATGCATCTACATTTTCCATATTTCAAACCGCATACTATAGCTTCTATATAATTGCTTACATCGTTCTAATTCTGTTATTTCAGCCACTTAAGTCTTCTCCTGCTTTTCTTATCTATTTGTCTAGAATTGATGTCGTGTTTTGGGTAGTCGCCACACTACAAAATTAAAAATAATAAAATACGAAAATTTCGGGAAACATCTTTTCCGACGTTTCTATTTTTCCATTAATGATATCTGTGCTGCGTTAATAATTATATTTTTAAGCATCACGATTCCCTGATCTATGCCATTCGTTCCTGTTTCTTGTAGGTTTTTCATTATGTTGTCATATTGACAGTAGCCTTGTTATTCATTAGTGCTTCTCTATTTCATTACGTATTTTCCGACTTTGTGTTGTACAGTTGGCTCCACGATAAGTCCCAACGTCATTTATTGATGACTTCTATTGTTTTGACTCATAACATCGTCAATTTGACTGAAGAGTTCACCATCAAGGCTTTCCTAATTGCGAGCGCTGGTTACACATCATCCACAAGAAGTATAGTTACGATTCCCACCTCTATTTCAAGTTCTGAAGGGGTTAATACGAATTGAGTTAAGAACATGTGGCCCTCTAGGCAAATAACACCTTGTATTTAATTAGCTAGCCGCTGGCGACCGACCCACCCCTCTGTCCCGACTGTAATCTAGCCTTGGAATCTTTGGTACATAACGCTGGGGCCGTATAGCTTTGCCTGTAATAAAATATCCGACCTGACAGCCCTTTGAGAGGACTTTGGCTTTTCCATGTCAGTCAAGCGACGTTCTTTCCTGAAGCGACATGAACTTATTTTGGTCATAAGAACCGCATTATCATATAGCAATATATAATCCTAATTAAATTAAAGTCTCCCAATACCACTTTGGTGTCTTATTTTAGGGTTTTTTATTTAAAAATATTCTTTATTTTCCTCCTGCGTCTTCTTTTGGGGCATTACAATTAGCAAAAGTAAGCTTATCTTTATAAGTTCATAAAAAATAAGGCAAAAACCGGGCCCTAATATATCTACATAAAAATAAGATTTTTTTCCTTATATCCACCACTGATTTTATAGCAAGTAGCTTTATTGCATAGGCAACGCGACGTCAATACCTCATACCAGTTTGACTTTGTCTGTGAAGATATAGCAGCCTGCTAAATTTACTTTGGCTGGCTACATTTAATCAGATGTAGCACCATATGACAACACATCCGACCATAGGTTATGTTGACGTCCTACAAGCAATCAAATTTTGTACACACCATTCACTATATATTTTCTCTTATATAGTGATTTCTTTAAACTGACAGAGTATTCGTTAGCGTTTCAGTCGAATCAAATTGTGAAATAAAATAACTCGATAGCTGATCTTATTTTAAATAAGAGTAAATTTCACCAAAGGTAAGAGCCAGTGGCAGCTCTCTATAAGAATCCAAGGAGCCATGGTTGTACCATTACAAACCAGTCATTCAAAAAAATTTTATTCTGAATTTTTGTACTTATTTTTCATCATTGTTCTCGTTTTAAAGCTTAAACAAAGCACATATAGTCTTTATTTCATGAATATAAAATAACTCCACGGTAAATGATTCTTGCTTTCCGAACGTATGGGCCAGATCGAAGCGGCACAAACTATATGTGATAGTTGATACACCGTCGCAGGGTTTAGTGGCAAGAAATAGGTAGACACATAAGAATGTTTCAACTTTCAATGGGAGCCAAGTCCGCGTAAGCTCAACCCCCAAGCAGGCTCAATCTCACCGGACTCCTGCAATAACGGGCGCGTCTCGAGTTTCTGATTACTGATGCTTACAAATTTCTCACGTAGAGTGCCTGATAAAGAAACGCTGAGTCCGTAGAGCATATTCGAAAAATGCCAATATGTGGTCTTAAATAACTATACAATGATCTATTTTATTATACTCATTATTTCCTAGTAAATTGCCACGCATATTAAAATAATATACTTACGTCAATCGCGCATGCATTTATTAGCTCAGGCATAATAGATATCGACCTAAAATAGTAATTTATTATACAAGACGATAAAGTTAAATTTTATCCACGAGTGAATCGTTTAAAGTCGAGACGAAGCCGAGAAGTTAATGATTCAAGAGTAATAATTTTATCGTCGTGTATAATACAAAATTGTTTTCTATAGCAAGAGCTTTAACAATTTCAAAAGAAAATAAGGAAAGTCAATCACATTTTAAAATCTCAGTGTAGGTATATTGGGTTGCTAGGATAACACGAAGCTGTAGTATTTTATTTAAATAAAAGTTAGACAATTAAACTACTTTATCTACCCTTGCTGTTAAAGTAACGCTTGACTTTTTGTTTTGAGTCGATTAAAGCACACTTTAACATTTGCTATAGAAAAAACAATTTTTTCGACTCAAACACAAGGTAGACCAATGTTTCTGAAATTTTGCAGCGGGCTATAATTTTACATTCTTAACAACTTTTTCTTTGACGTTTTTACTTCCTTTTACGATAAAGGAAGCGTTGGATTTACCCCAAAAATTCGAAATTTTGTTTTCAATAGATCTTCACGTTTTAGAATCCCCTGAACCCAAAAAACATGTTTTTGTTCATTGGTCTGTTTGACTGTGTGTATGTGTGTGTGTGTGTGTGTGTGTGCGCGCGCGCGCGTTTGCTTGTGTGTACGTGTATGCGTCTCTGTGTCTGTCTGTGTGTGTGTGACTGTCTGTGAACAGAATATCTCAAAAACGAAAAGAGGTATGGCGTTGAAACTTCATGTATGAGTTTTGTGTACTATCTAGATGCGACAGCAAGCTTTTGAAGAAAATCGCATAACCGGAAGTATGGAGTTTTATTTATTGGCCGACTTATACTATATAACTAAAAATGAGATATTCGATTCAGTTAATCATATTTTTTCAGCCTGTAAAGTTTGGTAAATGTTTTCATTATTCTAACTTTTTTATGTCGAATATTTTTGCTGTGGTATCATGAATGTCCATTGCACTTAGGTTCGATTAGAGCGAGTGCGCTAGCACGAGTCCTAATCCTAAGCTCAATGGACATGGGTACCACTGGAAAAATATTCTACTTAACTTTGACTAAGAATGGTATTCGAGAGACTATTTAATGAACCAAACTACTTTTTCAAATTAGTTTTCAGTAAATCTAGCAAAAAACTACGCAATTTCTATAGTAACAGAACACTAATATTGACTTTTTCTAATAAAAATAACATTTGTTTAAAATAGTCACTTGAATACCTTCTAAGAAGATATATCTGCTGATATTTTTTTGATTGGCCAAGACACGTCAACATTCTGGATTTTCATTGGTTACTTTTTGACAGATGACGGGTGAATTGAATAGTCGACTGTAAATACACGAGAGGTCTTTTTTATCCGGATAAAATTGATTTTTTTTCTAGAATTTGGTTGCTTGTAATTATGAAAAATTCAAGAATACATTTATTTATTTAAAAATTACAATTATTAAAAACACAACTAGCAGTCCAGTGAGACAAATGTCTCATTTAATAAAACAAAAAGGACCGTTTTGCAAATAGAACTCGTATTCACCACACGTACGTATATGACGTCATTGTTGGTAGCAAACTACCAGTCGCATTCGCCTTGATAAAATTTGCCTAGAATCTAACCTAAAAAGTTAGGATTAGGATAATTATTAAGATAATAATTAGTGTTAGAGACTGAAATTCGGTTCCTGATCTATTCGGTTCCTGACCTGACATGACCATTCCAAACATATAACTTTAATAACTTTTTTCTCTATCTCTTACGGTTTGGCTGCTGAAACAGCGTCCCGGACGGACGGACGGACGGACAAGTCTATTAGATAAAGGATGATTAAAATTTGTTTTTTTGTCTTCTTCTAAATCACAACTATTTGGAGTTTTCAATACATTCAGCACAGATGAAGTCGATGTTTGCTGATTTCCCCTCATCGAATTGATTATTGTGGCATGGTGCTCATTATTGAGCTGCAAATAAGGTTTAATTGACCCTAAATTTGAATGGCCAGTCACTTTAATAAGTTGACTTTCACTGACTCCACTTTTGGATAATTCTGTCACGGCAGCAGCTCTGTATGAATGATTTGTTATCTTAAGTTTCTTGACGTTAAGGCCAATTTTTGAAGCTGAATCTTTCGTCCACTTGAAGATTTCAGTTTGACCAATTGGGATATTTTTGTATCAACCCTTGGAACTAATTTTCTTTTAAAACGGGTTGGGTGCGAGAAATAACCTGTCGCATGTTATGTGGTCTGATCTCTTTTCGAGCATTTTAGCCAAGAGTCTCACTGGACAGACATTTGGGTCTTCGACATTTTTAGTCAGCCATTTGCTGTCACATAGTTTTTTCCCGCCCCTTGCATTGTTTTAATAAAAATCGGGTTGTACTCAAACCGCCCCGTCGGTGTTCCGTCGTTTTCCTTCTCCTCTGCAAAATGAAATGTTCTGCAACTTACTGCTTCTCCTCCTCTTCAGGCTAGCTCAAAGGCTGCAATGTGAAAAAATTTTCGTTGCAAACCTGTTGGTTCATCTTCGTTCCACAACTTTTCCATTACAAAAATTTCAAATTTTGTGAGTGCCGCTGAACTTGACTTTCTCTTTTCTGGTTGAGCTTGCAGCATTCTTCGTTTGGTATTTCTTGCGTCCCTGGCTTTTTTGAATCGCATATCAGTGAATGGGTCAAATACAACTTTAAAGTCGTGAAAGTACTTTTCTTACACCATTTTTGCAGTGCAATTCCACATGGTTTTAACGACATATTCTTTATATTCACTTCCGTCTGTTTTTTTTTTCATGTTGAACGCCCAGTCGGCTAATATTTCCGCAAGTTTTTCAATAGGTATTGTGCTTTCGAAATTGCAATTTCGTTCATTGCAAAACAAGGTAAACTATGGTAAACTATGACGTTTTTGTATTCACCGTGTTTTTTGGAGTCGTTTGTTCTACGTTGGCTTCGACTTCTTCTTGATTCGACGTGCCAAAACGCATGGAATTTGCCATTTTGCACTTCAATTACAAGTTGTTTGTCAATTTGTTTGTTTGTTATTGGACAAGGTCTAGGCATGTAGAGTACCAGGTACCTTAAACACCGACTGCTTTGGTCATATGGTCAAAGGACTACATAGAATTTTGCCGAGACTTAAAGGAGTTCCAACCCTAGCAAGGAATCGTTTACATGCTGCACATCGTAGTAACATGGGACCCACGGCTTTAGATTACTTCCGAATGATGGCATTCTGAAGGGGGTTTCATCTGCATTTTTTAATTTTTGAAAACCTAACCGGGACCGGGAATCGAACTCGCGACCCTTAGATCAATAGCTAGAATGCTTACCACTGAGCTACCCATCCCGGCAAGTTTGTCAATTTGTAAAATTGTTTATTCGTTATCATAACAACAATAATCAGATTCGAGCAAGCCTGCCATGGAGGTTTGCACACATTTTATCCCGTAGCAAAGTTAAAGCTAACTTTATCCGATGTCAAAGTGACAAATACATCGCGGCTTATGGGATTTGTATATATGAATTCAATTATCAGTATTATTTCTAGTAAATCTCGTAGTAAGAGATTATTTCAATGCATTGCATTATTTTGCCGTGCTTTACTTGCATTATTTTGTTTAAATTCACATAAATTATAAGCCTGAAGAATGGCTTAAATAGGTGACTATAGATTGTACCATACTTAGAGTGCAGCAGGGCCACCATACGCCAATGCTCTTCAAATGGAGAAAAAGGACACAATGTTGCCGCCACACATTTACCTATATTTATATTAATCTTTAGCGAAAAATGTGTTTGTATGTCACTGTTAAAAGTATCAATAGCTACATTGTGCCTACACCCTACACAATCGCATAATGCGGGTAAGGTGGGCCATTGAAAGATTAACAAGTAAAAGTTCCTTTTGTCTGAGTAATGTTTTAGTGTATCTGGCAACAACAACCCCCATAAGACCAATGCTGCACTTTAAATATGATACAATCTGTACATACTTCGTACATAGTGGTTTACAGTGTACCTATGAAAAATAAATTTGCACGACTTAAATTTTGATTTTTTTTAAATAGTATCAAACGACCAGAAGAAGCTAGATCTACTAAAAAACAACATTTTTATAAATATTATTTAGCTTCACCATTTCGTTAGATATTTCCCTACAATGACTGTTGTTTTCTTTAACACATTGTTCTGGAATTCCAAGGATAAATTAGGCAGATATTAACCTTGAAATATTATATTTTTAAAAAGCGAATCATACCATGAACTTTTATATTTAGCATACAAGTTCATTGTAAAATCTCAGAGAAAAAAATCAATAAACCAATCATGTAATATGTAATAGTGTTTTAAAAAATATTGCTTCCAGTTTAGAATACAGAATGTCTTCTGTATGAATTTACATAGTACACCAGCGCCTTGACAGTGTTTGCTGTTTTCTAATAAAGGCACGAATTCACGCAAAGAAGTATGAATAAATTATGGGTTCAATTTCAATAAAAATGCTTGCGCAGTACTGTAGGAGTGAAGAGTGACCCACTTTTAATATATTTAAACATTTAGATCAGTGACAGTGACCATGTGCTACTGATCGTTCGAGCGTGAACTTGGCCTTCACCTTTATCTTAAAATGCGCAATCAATGGAATTAAAATTATTTCACTTTTCACGTTTTCATTTTATTACTTTTGAATTTTCCAAATATTATTTGTTTTATTTTCTGAGCCTGTGCTTCGGAATTGTCACAATTTTTTTATTTTACACAAAACGTAGATTTACAATAATATATCCACAAAAACCTGATAAATACCAAAAATAAGAAATTCTATTAGAATTACTCACATTAATATGCTTGCATAAAAACTAGTTTTATTTGAAATCGGCAGTGAAGTACGCCGAAATCGTCATTAAAATACGAGAAATCGGCAGTGAAGTAATCCATTGTTTTACGACTTTTTTGTAGGTGGCGAGGCGATAGATAAACGTCAATGGAACGAACATAACCTACAAAATTTGGTTAAAATGTTGTAATTTCACGATTTCTCGATTTTAAATAAAACATAGTGTACACCTCGGCACTGAAGTTCCTTTTTATCCCTCATGTGGTTTATTTGCCTTGGCCCTACGGGCCTCGGCAACTAAATCCACATTCGTGATAAAAAGTTATACTTCAGTGCCTTGGTATACAAACTACTATTATAATATGAAGAACTTTTATGTTTTTACTTTCTTTTACGATAAAGGAAGTAGTGGGTCCGCCCCAAAAATTCGAAATTGAGTTTTCAACAGATGTTCATGTATTAGAGTCCCCTGAACCCAAAAAACATATTTTTGTTCATTGGTCTGTGTGTCTGTCTGTGAACAGAATATCTCAAAAACGAAAAGAGGTATGGCGTTGAAATTTCGTATATAAGTTTTGTGTACTATGTATATTGCATCGCGATCTTTCTGGATGAGGGTTGGCCATGATTTCGTTTTATCAAGTTACTCTCTTTATTATATTTTTTGTTTCCTTTAGGTTTTCCTGTTATGAAAAACTACGTTTTACGGTGCTGCCAAATCTAAATTTAGCGATTTTAAAAAGATCTCGGTAGTTCATGTCAAGCTCGTGTCAATTTGAATTCAAATTGAATTAAAGCAGCAAGAAGATGCCCAAAACGATATCAAAAGAAACCAAAGTGCACATTAAAAAGTGTTTTGAAACCGTACAAAATATGCGGCCTGATTTAACCCTTGATTGTCTGGTAAACAGCGTTTGCAATATTTTTGGGGTCAAGATAATTACATACATGTTTTGTATATTTACCTAATAACGCATTAATTTTTAGTTTGGGAAGTCGACAATAGAAATTATTATAGAACAACAGCCTAAAGAGTTGCAATCTTCTGTCGTTGACGTACGCTCTAAATGTAGTTTATATCAAAATCATTTTTTTAGGAAGGACTTGAAACAACTGATTTGGCAATATAATTCTGAAAATAGGTTTTTTACAGTAAGTGATTTTTTGGTTGATGTTAAGGAACAGTGTGGGTTTACGAGAGGGAGAACATTGCTCTACGAAATTCTGAAATCTATGGGATATAAGTATAAACTTACTACTGGGCGCAAAATTTTATGTGAACAAAAGCACGTTGTTGCATCCAAAATTAGTTTCTTGCGAAAATATCTAAATTTTAAAAATTCCCATGAAAATATCACTTCGTGTACCTTGATGAAACGTGGATCTACCAAAATGGATCTACGATTCGTCGTTGGGTTCACGAAGATGATAGTAAAAGTAATCCATCTAAATTCAGGGGGGAAGGAAAACGATTCACAATTTTGCATGCTGGAACTAAATTTGGGTTTTTGGAGGGATGCGATTTGTTATTGGATTTTAAAAACAACGACAGAGATTACCACAAGACCATGACCGCAACTGTATTTCAAAATTGGCTAATTAATCAGCTTATTCCTGCTTTAGCTAAGATTAATGGTAAATGTGTGGTAGTTATGGACAACGCTTCTTATCATTCTGTGCAGTTCGACAAAACCCCCACATTTTCCACCAAAAAAGGCGAAATGCAGGAATGGCTGGTTAAACACAGTGTAAAGTTTTCTGATAACTATACAAAAAATCTGGTGTGCTACACGCACACAACTTCCTTTTACAGTGATCGTAAAATTAGCAAAAATTTCATTTTAAAGTTTTAAACATTTGTCAAAAATTTTCTAAAATTAGAAATTCTGCAAAAACGGTACAAAATAGAGCGTTAGTTGAAGAGACAAATTTTCTCTAGAATTTTAAGCTGAATTCAAAAATGTAATAATATACCGGGTGTTCTATTTAAAATAAGAGTCAATAAAAAAAATAGAAAAAAACAAAAGAAACCCATTTTAGAAATATTAAACTGGAAAATCGCCTACCTCATATCAATACACATTCAAAATTTAGTAAAAATGTGAAGTTTGAAGAAAATCGTTAGAGCCGTTTTTGAAAAAATCGAAAAAAACTGAAAAATCACAAGAGTAAACACCTACTTCCGGTTATGCGATCTTCTTCAAAAGCTTGCTGTCGCATCTACATAGTAGACAAAACTTATATATGAAATTTCAACGCCATACCTCTTTTAGTTTTTGAGATATTCTGTTCACAGGCAGACAGACAGACAGACCAATGAAAAAAATATGTTTTTTGGGTTCAGGGGACTCTGAAACGTCTGTTGAAAACTCAATTTCTAATTTTTGGGGTAAATCCAATACTTCCTTTATTGTAAAAGGAAGTAAAAAATAGCTTTGGCAGTTAATTAAACCTTTTAGAGAAAATCACAGCAAGCGCTATGCAGTCGACGAACTTTTAAAAGAGATAGGTAATGAGGTTCTTAGATTACCCCCCTACCATTGTCAATACAACCCTATTGAAATGGCATGGGGGTTTTGTAAGACCTATTATAACAAACATATAAATTAGCGGCCACCATCTAAGGATAGGGTTACAAATTTATGGTCTGAAGCTCTTTTAAAATGTTCACCAGACATGTGGCTAAATTATTGTAAGCTTTGTGAGGAACTTAAGATAAAATTATCGAACCTCAAATATTAAAGCCACAATTCAACTCCTTAAACACCAATCACACTGCCAAAATTGTCTGAATTCCATAGCCAACCCTCATCCAGAAAGATCGAGAATGCAATATAGATGTGACAGCAAGCTTTTTTCGATTTATTCAAAAACGGCTCAAACGATTTTTTTCAAACTTTATATTTTTATTACTTTTTAATGTGTATTGATGTGAGATAATTGATTTTCCAGTTGAATACTTCTAAAATGGGTTTCTTTTATTTTTCTCTATTTTTTATTAACTCGTATTTTAAATGGAACACCCCGTATATTATTACATTTTTGAATTCAACTTAAAATTTTAGAGAAAATTTGTCTCTTCAACTAACGCCCTATTTTCTACCGTTTTTGTAGAACTTGTAATTTTTGAAAATTTTTGACAAATGCTTAAAAATTCAAAATAAAATTTTTGGCTGATTATAAGATCACTGTAAAAAGAAGTTGTGTGAGTGTATTACACCAGATTTTTATAATTTATATTTTCTAAGCTGTTAAATATACTGATAAACATGATTTTTGTCATACATATAATTTTTACTATCTTGTATAATTTCAAAAATGTAATTTGGATTTCTCGAAGAAAGTGATTGCCACTACTCGGCTTGCAACTGGGAGTTCTAGGTGAATGAGACAGCAGGGATAGATAAAAACACTATCCACAAAAACAGTGGCCAAAACGACAATCACTCACTCCAAGTAAGAAAAATGCGTTAAATAAGCAATTGGTTAATCCTGAACTACTGCGCATCTTTTGAAGTGGATATTTTACATTGTTCCAAAAAATTAAATACGAGAAACAATATATTAGAAACACATATTATATACGGTCTCACACGTGCTCAATCGGATTGCAGTCGGGTGAACAAGGAGGCCACTCCATTCGTGTATCATTGCTGTTATGTACAGTAAATTTATTCTAATGATTAACACATAGCAGTTTCGTTTCTATGCCTGTATTTAATCATACAGGTCACTTCCATAGTTACCAATGAAATCAATAGATTAGAGCGTTTATTTTACGAGTTAACATACGAATTTGAATTAGATACTTGCTAATAAGAAACTTTACTTTTGTTACCGGAATGTAGGTATCCAACTAAAAAGTAGATACACATAGGAACAACTTGTGTGTTGTATCTTTTCTTCAGTGGTATAGATTAGTATAACTTTTAATTGTCTTTTTGACAAGTAATAAGTCCTATGTTAACTCGTAAAATACACGCTCTAATCTATTGGTCTCATTTGTAACTATGGAAATGACCTGTATGATTAAATGGTGGCATAGAAACGAAATGCTTATGTTAACTATTAAAATAAATTTTCACATATAATCTCATAAGAGCATTAATTATTTCCGGAAATTTTTTGAGTGCGTCCCAACAACGTCGTATTAATTTGCCCGAGCGGGACGCGAGGGCAAATTAGGACGTTGTTGGAATGCACGAAAAATAATTTCCAGATATGAATTAATGCTCGAATGCAGATTCGGTAAGAAAATCGTAACGACACAAACCCTAAAAAGAAGTAATGTCTACCTAGAAAAAATTTCCAAGAAATTTTGTTGTTGTCTTGGTTATGGCTAGTGAACTAATTTTTCTATTGGTCATTAATGAGTGTCGTACGATTTTAAAAGATATATCCAACAGCTGGAACCAAAAGACAATACTCTCTGGCAAGCCACGAAACGAATCTTAAAACAACCTACTCGTATTCCACCACTTAAAAGAAACAACACAACATATGTGACAGATCAGGACAAATGTAATATTACAGCAAACCAAATTGAAAGCATACCAAACATACCAACCGACATAAACTTAGTACAAGAAGTAGAAAAGCATGTATCAGAAAACTTAGAACCAATTCGCGATCAAATAGAACCAACTTCACCTAATGAATTGCAAACGCTAATTAAACAGCTTCAGATACGAAAATCACCGGGACCCGACTTAATTACAAACATCATTTTGAAGAAACTTCCACAGAAAGCAGTTGTCCTACTTGTTGCTATCTTCAATGCATGCTTAAGAACGGGATATTTCCCAAACAAGTGGAAACACGCCTACGTACTGCCCTTTCACAAACCCGGAAAAAACAAAAGCAATCCTGAAAATTATAGGCCAATCAGCCTACTTTCTACAGTATCAAAGCTATTGGAAAAAATCATTAGCTGCCGTCTGAAAGCCGACTGTGCTCAAAAAAATATACCACTGGAGTTTCAATTTGGTTTTAACACGTTGAGCGCCACGAGACCAGAGCGGTCCATACAGTACATTTATCTAAAGTAAGCAGCGGTCCACTGGCCTAGACGGAATTAAAACTGCTTCAACTAACGAGCGGTCCCTAGGGACCGCCGCGCCGTGGCCCTACGAGAAATATTGGTAGCGGTCCGTACGGACCGCTGTGGCGCTTAACGTGTTAAAGAAAAACAAAGCACAGGACACCAACTACTACGATTAACCGAAGTTATAGAAAAAGGCTATCACTCAAAACAATATACAACGATCGCATTCCTCGACCAACAACAAGCGTTTGATAAGGTATGGACAAAAGGACTAATTTATAAATTGTTTCAAGTAAACATTCCACTCTACCTTATTAAGATCATATCCTCTTTTCTACAAAACAGAACTTTTGCAGTTATAATCAATTCCACATACTCTAAAAATAGAGATATTAAAGCCGGAGTTCCTCAAGGGAGTATTTTGGGTCCAATATTATTTAACATAGGTATACGTTTACGATATTCCAGTAACACCTAATTCGGAACTAATGATGTTTGCAGACGATAGTGCAGTTATTACACAGCACAAAGATTTGCCCACAGCAATATCAGAACTACAAGTCGCTGTTGACAATTTGGCCCAGTGGTTTAGCAAATGGAGAGTTAAAATTAATCCCGCAAAGTGTGAATGCAAAATATTTACACTTAGAAGAATTAATAACCCAACGCCATTAACGATTAACAACACAATTATTGAGTGGAACTCAAGAGACTCAGCAGTCAAATATTTAGGCGTATACCTAGATACACAACTCAAATGGAGTCTTCATATTAATAAAAATCTGGTGTGATACACTCACACAACTTCCTTTTACAGTTATCTTATAATTAGTCAAAAATTTCATTTTTAATTTTTAAGCATTTGTTAAAAATTTTCAAAAATTACAAATTCTACAAAAACGGTACAAAATCGAGTGTTAGTTGAAGAGACAAATTTTCTCTAGAATTTTAAGGTGAATTCAAAAATGTAATAATATACCGGGTGTTTTATTTAAAATAGGAGTTAATAAAAAAAAATAGAAAAAAAACAAAAGAAACCCACTTTAGAAGTATTCAACTGGAAAATCACCTATCTCACATCAATACACATTAAAAATGTAATAAAAATGTAAAGTTTAAAAAAAATCGTTAGAGCCGTTTTTGAAAAAATCGAAAAAAACTGAAAAATCACAAGAGTAAACACCTACTTCCGGTTATGCGATTTTCTTCAAAAGCTTGCTGTCTCATCTACATAGTACACAAAACTTATATATGAAGTTTCAACGCCATACCTCTTTTCGTTTTTTAGATATTCTGTTCACAGACAGACACACAGACAGACAGACACACACACAGACAGACCAATGAAAAAAAATATGTTTTTTGGGATCAGGGGACTCTAAAACGTGAAGATCCGTTGAAAACTCAATTTCGAATTTTTGGGGTGAATCCAATACTTCCTTTATAGTAAAAGGAAGTAAAAAGTTAAACGAATGTCATACACGTTTAGCGTTATTGTATCGAATACTAAATAGAAAATCTCCATTAAAGATAGATTGCTCTCTTTTACTCTACAAATCAATTCTATGACCGATAATCACATACTACTGTCCAATATGGAGCAATACTTCTAAAACATATAAATAAAAGCCAGATATTCCAAAACAAAGTTCTGCGCATCATTCTAAACGCATCCTGGTTTGTAAGAAATGATCAGATACATGAGGAAGTTGGAATTCCTAAAATTAACGAATTCATTAAGAACTGCACCAACAAATTTATTTTTACCCTACACCAATGCCCAGGAGCTGTATTCTACAACTTAGGACAAAGAAATATTCACAATAGGCTAAAGAGACTACTACCACAAGATGGCAATTTGTTTGTCGATCTGGCTAAATTATTATTAAAAAAAAATTGTTTATGAAAACATCTGTCACTGTGACAGGTAAAAGTTTACACTACATTAAGTTTACTATCAAGCAAAAAGGAAGATAAGATGGCATGTACACAACAACAACAACGAGAGTAAGAATCATAACCGTCAATAAAAATGTTTTTTGTTAAGTGTTTTGTGTATTTTTAGGAAAATAATTCAAGATCAAGATGTAATTTAGTTCTCTCTGACTTAAGGTAGTTCATTTGCTTCAATAGGTATATCTCAAGTTACGGTAAACTTCAATTTGATCATGGCATGCTGCGATTGAGTTTTTTTTAAACACACGATACTATTACAGTTATACAAGCTACTGACACGAATGATAATTATCAGACTGAACAACAAACTGGAATATTACCAACCAATAGAGCAAGTAGGATTCTATAGAGAACAACATGTTGCTGATAATACTCTTGTCCCAATATACCCGGACAAAGTGATTTTTGATTACTTTAGGCGGCTCATATTTATAATATGGTTCGGTTGCGGTTTTAAGATTAAACTTTATCAGTAGTTTTTGGTGTATATGTAGCTTTATAATCATTTTGTATTAGAATTTGACATTCCGATATAATGTGATTGACGTTTTCGGGTGACCTCCAGATCTCCTACAAGAGTCGTCATGGGTGCCGTCTTTAATAATATACTTCCTATAGTTTTTGGTATTAATTTCCTGGTTTTGTATAGCTAAATTAAGCCTTCTGTCTCAGAATATGTCACCTCTGCACAGCCATGCTTTCGACGCTCCTGGATCAACATGAGGCTAAGCCAAGTCATGAGCATGCTTTCCATGTAGGGCTTTCTGCTTCCAGGATAAATGCTTGCCTTCTTTTGTTGTTATAGGAAAGTCTATTTCATGGGATAGATCTAATGGAATATATTTATATATAGCTTATGCCATGATGTAACTCAGATGTATTTGTTTTTGTAATAAAGTATTCTCTTAAGTTTGTTTTTGTTAATTTGTACATTTTTCTGGATGATGTAGTCTAGCTTCAGTAAGTATCATATTGGTTTTTCTTTTCAGGTTGTTAATATCAGTATCTGTCCAGTTCACTACCCACATGAGAAGGTAAGTATAGGTGCCGCAAATGTATTTATGGCCTTGATTGTATGTTTGCCATTTAATTTCGTTTTAGTTATGACTTTAATTAGCTGTATCTACTTAGACTCTAGTTCTTCTTTTACTTTTTTCCTCTCTATCAGTCTCGATTGTTGTAGACCCAAATCTTTATACCTGTCCCTTTGAACAGAATTGCCTGGAGGCTGATCAGGTTTCCGTTGCTTTGCGCTAGTTCTATCCCTTAAGCACATAAATGAGACTGCATTTATGTTTTAAACCAATGTAGTCAATGGTACTTAAAAGGGACGACAGTAAACTACCCTGAGGGACGCAGCCTCATGCCCCAATAATATTATGGCTTGGTATCAGGGTAGCGACGTAGTGAATGAATCAGACATTAGATGCAGATTGTTTTATTACGAAAATAAAGGTTCTATTTATACAAAACAAGAATGCTTAACTAAGTAACATATCAAAGTTCAATTATTGTGTAGATTACTAGAGCGCGGTTAAAGGTACGAAGTAGCAATTCAGCACTGTAAGCGGATTGCATTTCCGTGTGTGTTTGCAAGCCAGTGCGGTGAACTTGTGTTTAGTAGGTCGCTTACGGCGTGAAATGCCAAGTTGCAGTTTGCTGCGGTTTTTAAACTCGATGCTTGCGAAACAAGATTGGTTTTTAATATTTCGTAAATGTGAACTGAAATTTTCCTGTTTAATTCAAGATTAAACAGATCTAAATTAAATATAAACTGGCGAAATTATGAAGTAAAACTGGAGGTTAAAACTGTTTGTTTATGAAATCAGAAGTACATTTAGAACTTCTGACTGGATTTCGTAAATTTTGTTATTAAAATTTATGTGTGTTTAAATTAAATTTAAACACCCTTCCTATCATACCTTTGAGTGTGCATTGGTCTTGGGTCTTGTATTGCAATATTTCTCTCTTTCCCTGGTTGATACTTAGTGTCTGACCTTTGTCTATTTCACGTCTTTGCTAAATGTTTCTGTTAGTTTTAGTAGATATTTGAGATAGTCTGAAGTACTACTAAAAAGTTTTATGTCGTCCATATACGCAAGGCGGGACAAGTTATAAGCTGTGTTTTGATTTAGTTTAAGTGTGTATCCTTTGTTCGTATCATTTAGCATGGTTGACAGTGGGTTAAGCGCCAAGCAGAACACTAGTGCACTTAGGGAATGCTCTTGGAATATTCCTCGTTGAATTTTTATGTTTTCCTCTATACAGATCTATACAGTATCACTTTTCAACTTACTTTCAATTTAATACTACACTTTTGTACTTAAATATTGGCGGCACAATTTCAAACGTTTAAGGGTATGTTGCCTTAAAGGAAAAAATTTAAACTGCCAACGATACTATTTCTGTCAACTATTAACACCTACGCCAGTGAAGGTCACGCGGGTGACCTACGCCTATGCACTACTGGGCACTTCATAATTTTATTCACACGTTGAAGACAGAATGAAAATATAAAGAGCAGTTTATTGTGTTGCATATGTATAAGGCTAATAATAAAAGAATGAAAACACTTATTTTAGGTAGGTTAAAACCTTAAATAGGTGCCAATTGTAAAAAAATAGGCAGCAAATAGGGCGTTAGGTCTTATAATCTCTAAATAGGTATTTTAGGTGATATCAAATAGGCGTCAAAATGTATAGTTTTTATTGAAATGAATTTATATGTATGTAAAAGTGATGTGCCTAAAAACTCGCAAAACGCTAAAAACCTAAAATCCGCTCTCTATTTCTTACATAGTTAAATGTACAGGGTGGGCCAAAGTAGACGCTTTCTTATGGAAACTCATGTTCCTGTCAGAGATAGAAAAATTTTGACCAACGTCTCCCGAGCTCAAATTTTATGAAAAAGTTACTGGTACAAATAGAATTTTGCTATCGTAAACCGTTAGGCCGCTAGGGGTTGTTTTTCAAAATTCGTCGATTTCTTTAAACCCTTCTAGCTTTTTTGTTTTTAGGAATAATTGATTTCTGTAAAAACTTTCTCATAGCAGTTTTTAATGTAGAATGGGCTGGTGCATTTTGTTTTAATACAGGGTAATTCGTAAATTTGCTGCAACAATTTTTTTTTCTTATGGGACACCCGGTATATTTATACATTTTTTTGTAGTACTTAAAATTATCTTTAAAAAAATATATAATACTATATGTCTAAATTTAGCATTTAACGGTATATTTGGCTTTAAGTTAAATAAACTAAAAATATCAAGTAGTAGCCATTGTGTTATAGCATCGCATGACCATTGTTTTAAACCAACATTAGCAATATTTATGAGGAAAACAAAGTTGCCGGCTGTCAAATTAGTGGAATAGCTTTTGAATGTGAACAGAATCTGTTTTTTTTTATCCGTGTCTATTTTAATTTACTCTAATTAGAATTTTGTAATTAAAAATGTATCAAAACTATGAAAAATATATTTTAAAATGTTATATTGAGTGTAATGAGAATGTGGAAGCTGCCAGTCTTCTTTATGGAAACCGGTATCCAGAACGAGCACTGCCATTTGGTACAATGTTTAAACGATTGCGAGGGTCGCTCGGAAGCCGATGATGAAAATTTAACAAACTCAGGGAAAATTATGCCTTCATTTCCCCGGATGCACTGAATTTTACTCGTCACAATGGTGCTATTATTTTTAATGTATTTTGATATTTAATAGTGAAAATCTTAAATTAATTGGAGATGCAAAAACCAAGCTGTCAGCAATAATTTATTCAATTGTTAATTATTTTTTTCTAAAGTTCGTTATAAACAAATGCACATCAAATTCATAAAACGGATATTCGAACTTATTCGACTTAGGTACTTTTTACAATTAAAATGCTTAAATCTAAAAACTTTTACAATAGTAACTTATTTACTAAATTGTCCTATAATTTTGCAATTAATGTCTTTCGATATTTCTCGCACTGCACTCTTTTAACAGTCCTTTCGCATATCAGTTGCACTGATTAATTATTCATTTCGCGCACTTCCTTTTTTTAATAACTTTGGTGTTCAAATAAATATTCATTTTATTTTGCACTTTTAAGTCAATTCACTGTTTGGATTCCAACTAATCTTGAATATTGACGATCCATTTATTTATTAATTGCCTTAGATCTGTTATAATTTGTGCTCGTTGCACTTTTCTCTTAGCATTCTGCTTTATTACCATATTATAATACGCTTAAAGAGAATTTTTTTATTAATGACTTATGACTTGCAAATACACTCGACAAGCATGTAATAATTATTTTCATAATCGATTTATTCTTAATTGGATTGGCTTTGACATTTCACCATCCCCTTTATTATTTTAAATTAATTAAGTATTGTGTGAATCCATTCTCTACGGTTTTGAGTTCTGCCTTTTTCCTTGTGTTATGAAATTAATTTACTTATTACTGGCATTGCTTTGCAAATATGATTACTACTTCAAGTCTGGTTTATTTTACTTATTGCAATTAGATAGCATCTCCCATTCTGAGCTTTTATGAATTATTAATTACTTTGCAGTGCTCACAGAGGTGGGATTCGGGGCTTAAAACCATTGCAGTGTAATGATTATACGTGGTCCCGCGAAAATCCTCATGCAACGGTGACCGTAAGGAATCAAGGCCGTTTCAGTTTTAATGTATGGGTAGGCATATTTCGTGGACGAGTTATTGGTCCCTATATTTATGATGGAATACTAAATTCTGAATGATACTTAGAAATCCTACAAGCGCAAGTTGAACCCTTTTTAGACGAGTTACCTTTAGTTCAACGGCAGGAACCTATATACTTCCAACAAGATGGTGCACCGCCCCATAATTCAAGAGTTATAACTAATTACTTAAATGTGCAGTTTGGTGAAGAGTGGATAGGGAACGAAGGACCAATCGCTTGGCCAGCGAGGTCCCCCGATATGACACCCCTAGACTTCTATCTTTGGGGAAAAATTAAAGATTTCACATATAGACAACCGATTACATCAAGAGAATTGCTAGAGGAAGCAGTGCAAAACGCATTTGCTACAATTTCTAACATTGAGCTAAGAAATGCTGCAAATGCTGTTAAAAAACGTTGCCACTTGTGGATTAATCAGAACGGTGCCCAATTTGAACATATGTTATAAAAGGACATATCGTTAGGTAGTACCTAATATGTTTTATTAATTTTGTTATTTGTTATAAATTTTTGTAACCCTATATGCTTCTTGTTTTTTTTTAAATTTAATTAGCGCCAACTTTGTTTTCCTCATAAATATTGCTAATGTTGGTTTAAAACAATGGTCATGCGGCGCTATGACACAATGGCTACTTGATATTTTTAGTTTATTTAACTTAAAGCCAAATATACCGTAAATATATATTTTTGAAAAGATAATTTTAAGGACTACAAAAAAAATTTATAAATATACCGGGTGTCCCATAAAAAAATGTTTTTTTGTTGCAGCAAATTTATGAATCACCCTGTATTAAAAAACTGCTATTAGAAAGTTTTTTCAGAAATCAATTATCCCTAAAAACAAAACAGAAGGGTTTAAAGAAATCGACGAATTTTGAAAAACGCCCCCTAGTGGCCTAAGGGTTTACGATAGCAAAATTCTGTTTGCACCAGTAACTTTTTCATAAAATTTGAGCTCTGGAGACGTTGGTCAAAATTTTTCTATCTCTGACAGGAACATGAGTTTCCATAAGAAAGCGTCTACTTTGGCCCACCCTGTACATATCTACTTATATTTTTATTTGTGTAAAATAACGACCCATCCAATATTTTCAATAGTAGATAATATTCCAAGTGCATGTCAAACGAAAAAAAATGTGAAAGCGCGAATTTGATTTGCACAAGGAATATTCGACAGACCTATTTCCGGAAAAGCGATTTTTAAATTAGGAAAAATTATTTAATATTAACCTACATACAAAACCAATATAATCTTTAAATGTCAGAATGTATTCGTAATTTGCACTTGTACAAAATTATCGATATCATTGGCATGTGAATGGCTGAAACTTTTAAATTCTAGCTCTCTGATTGGTCAAATATTTTTAAGGGAATAGTCAAAATGAAATTGCTCAGATTTTTAGAATTATGTTTCTTATAGTACTTAATCATATATCTAGACGGTTGCACAAAAAAAAATATAAAAACAGCTGACAGATATAAGTTACTTTACTATTTACTTTATCCGGTTTTTACTAACTGGAGGATCTTGGAGCCTTTTTATTCTAATCCTAGTTATTTTCATTTAGTTACATTTTTAAGTTGCCGCTGGCGGTTTACTTTTTTGACATTGACAGAAGTCCTAGAATTTGTAATTATTGTTTATGGTTTATTTTTTAAACAAATTAACTTATTATAAAAATGAATAATGTATTTCACTTTGCGGATTGCTGTCGGGCGTGTTTGAGGATCGAAGGAACGTTAACATCGACGTCGGCTATAGATACAGATACAATAAAATTAAGTGACAAATTAATGTCTTGCATATCTGAAGTCGTAAGTATTAAAGGGACAAATTTTCGTACAAAATGTATAAAACGAATCGCCTTCCAGGCCTGGCTGAAAGAGAACTTTCCTTCCTTCATCTGCACAACTTGTGTGGACAAATTGCGAATAGCCTACGATTTTCGAATATTATGCCTGCAGTCTGATAACACGTTACAGCAGTACTTCCACCAGCACAAGAATGTTAACGGTCAAGTTTATTCCAACATCACCGAGTTTGTTATGCCTAACAACATGCCTGACCAATCAAAAATGATACAGAACCAAACCCATCAAAATTCCGATTATTTAAATTTAAAGCACTTCCTCGATAGTGAAGATTTATCTCGATCATCAAATCCTGTTGATTTGGACACGTCTCGCAGTGCCACTCCTGATTCTATAGCAACAACTGGATTTGCTAGGATAGATAAAGTACCAAAAAAAATTGTGAATACGAGATCGGTAAAGACGCAGACTCAGCCATTACCACAATATCCCACTCTTACACCTGCTGCTGCACGTCTTGAAGCACAGCAAAGCAAAACAACGATAATCGTTGAAGATCCGTATAAATATACATGCGAGGTTTGTGGTAAAAAATACGCAAAGAATGCAAATTTAAAAATACATATGCGGACTCATACGGGAGAAAAACCTTTTGAATGTAAGTACTGTGATAAAAAGTTTTATCATTCATCACATCTACGGGAACATATTCGAAGACATACAGGCGAGAAACCATTTCAATGTACTGTTTGTATGAAGCGATTTACAATAACGGCAGAGCTAACAGTTCATATGCGGATTCATACAGGAGAAAAACCGTATGCTTGCAACTGTTGTGATAAGCGCTACATTAAGGCATCGGATTTGCAGGTGCATATGCGTACGCATACAGGGGAGAAGCCGTTTGCTTGTACTTACTGTGACAAAAAGTTTACGAGCGGTTATATTCTGAATTCTCACTTAAAAACTCATACGGGAGATCGGCCGTGGTCTTGTAATTTATGTAATAAGTCATTTACTCAAAGCTCACATTTAACGGTTCACATGAAAAAGCATACGGGAGAAAAATTTCCATGTAAAGTGTGTGGACAGGAATTTACTCATTCGTCTCAACTGACTGTGCACATGCGTGAACATACTGGCAAGCAGCCATATAAATGCACGATGTGTGATAAAATATGTAATTACGCATCTGAATTGCAAACGCATATGATGAAACATACCGGGGAGAAGTTTACGTGCATAACTTGCGATAAAAAGTTCACAACTTCTGCATACCTGCAGGAACATATACGTACACATACGGGTGAAAATCTATTTAACTGTACACTATGTGAAAGAACATTTACGCGAGCTACCTACCTAGAAAAGCATATACGTACACATACAGGAGAGAAGCCGTTTGCCTGTGAAGTGTGTGGTAAGAAATTCACCCAATCCTCCTCACTTAATGTACATATGCGCAAACATACAGGTGAGAAGCCTTACACTTGTACCATATGTAATCGCAGTTTTGCTACGTCGTCTTATTTGTCGGTACATTTGAGAAAGCATAAAAAGTACATCAGCTTATAAAACTTGCCAATTTAGACCATATGTGGAATCTTGGGCCCTTTTGTAGGTTTGTAGGTTTCCTGAAACTGAAGCTCCAACGCAGAGGACCTTGAATAATTAAAAGATCTTATGCGACTAACTGTAGATAATTATGCTTCTTTACTAGAAGTTCTAAGACACTTTGCCTTTATATTAGTTTGTGTAAGTTGTAGAGTATTTTATTATTAATACTTAAGGTAACGTCTACATTTTAAGATATAGTATTTTGTAACTTTTTTTAAGATATATTTTAAAGGTATTATACATCACTTACTAATTTTATTTGTACGTAGTATTTAAGATTCAGATTGAATTTAAGTTGCTATTAAATTAATATTCATTATAATGGGTTTTTTAGTTTTTGTCATGTACAGGGTCCTTATCTTCAGTTAAGATTCTATGGGTCACTTTCTGTGATACTTACAGGACCGGCTAAACTTGAGGTAGGTCATCAATCTCCTGAAATGCCTTGAAAATGTTGAATGTTTACCTTAAAAACTTTATTATTATCGTATGCTGGTAACAGTGGTAACAGTAGTTTTATAAATTTAAAAAAACTGAGTGCAGTGCATTTCACTTCTTACTTTTACACCCCTGTATCTTCCATGTTTATTTTCCAATCGATTTTGCTGCACACCAATAGTCTACTGTGTCTAAAAATAAAAAAGAAAAATTTGAAAAATCATAATAGGCTTAGTTTTATTGTAAATAGTTGTTAAACCAAGTTATTCAGAATCCAAAAATAGTCAAAATCCCAATTTTAATCTAGAAAGGTTTTGATGTGTTTCAACCATTGTTTAATTTATTTTTCCCGCTGTCGATCATGTAAGTCGGTGATATAGCCTTAGTAACAAAACGTGTAAGTTGGTGATTATATTTGTTTGCTGCTTTTCCTTGACAACAGAACTTCATATTATTATTAAGTTCCTAGGATATATATATAATTAACAACGCAAGATGCAGACTTAAACATTTTGTTTATAATTGCAAGTGTTTATGTGACGTGACACAGGTAACACGACTCACGAAAATTAATCTTGGTGACAGGTGACAAACCAAACAATTTTTCAAAGGAAAATTTCGATAAGCAGCGGGAAAATACAATAAGATAACTCTGAATGTATCGCCTATTAACATTTTCAGCAGGCAACAAGCTGCGGCTTTACCTTGGCTTGTACTTGCCTACCTCAAATGTTAATACGTCCTTACATTCATTGTTACTTAAATAGCTATTATCTATGACAGTGTGTAAAGTTGACTTTTAGTTGACAGTTTTAATAATGATAACAATGGTGTTTATTTCCCCAATTAACACAAAAAACATATTTTTCTACTGATATATGTGAAAATTGCTAATTTTCCACGGCTTACCCTACATCAGGGTGCAAAAAAAATCACAATTTAAATTAAAAAATCAAAAAAATCGATTTGTTCGATTGAAATCGAGATTTTTTTAATTTAAATCAGGTTTTTTGCTGATTTAAAAATCTGCGTTAATTAACGCTATAATAAACATACACTCGTTTGACGTCCACAATTCTACATCCTTTGTTTTTGTTATATTTAACACTTCTGAATTGCCAGATGCTTGTACAGTAGGTAATGTAGGCATACATAGTTTAAATTTTAAATCTCGTACTGGCCATTTTTATCAGTAAAACAATAACAAAGGTATGGATTTCACCACCAACCGTAATCGATATCCCTGCTGTGTATTATGTATGCAATAATGTACAGTTCTCTGATGACGATGGATGACTGATGACTCGTCAACGGTGTCATTCAAGATTTTCTATTTTCATCTGCTCAGTTTTATTGAATGGTTCAAGGTATAACGTAAACTACTGCAGATCGAAATGTCGGGGCGAAAATGCAACAAAATTTGGCGGTACTTCCTAAAGAAAAATGTCCTGGAAAAAACAGGATGCAGGGCAATTAACAAAGTTGTAAACTTGAATTACAAGGGTTAGTGGCTCGTTTAAAAAAACATCGAGAAAAGAGGAACAGAGTGGTATTCTTATTTAAATATTACAACAGTGAGTGCAACATCCTGGGTGTCTACCAACCCTGAATTCCTGGAATTCCTGGAAATCTCCTGGTATCTCAAAACTGGCACTTGAAATACTTGAAATTCCTTGAATTTGTTTATCCTCCTGGAATTTCTATAACATTTAAAATCTTATCAAATTTGTGATTTTGCATTTGAAAAAAATTGTTTCCTGTAAAATACGAAATTTAAAAATCACGTGAATCACATTTGACCGGGCAACCATTTTGCTCGTTTACATCTTACGCTTAAGACGTAAAAAGATATAAAAGTGTTAGCATCATACGTAATATTAGTAAGTTCAATTTTTGTCAAGTAGCTATTGTGTTACTTATCAAGACCCAAATCATGCGCATGGTGTTTCTGGTGTAATGTTCTGTTTTTTATGACAAGATGACAACCACAACGTGCGTGAAGCTAACAAAAATATAGCGGAGTAGTGTAAAAATACCTGGAATTTTACAAAAATGGTTCTTGAATTCCTGAAATTTTCCTGGAATTTTAAAATTGTATATTAGTAGACACCCTGAACATCGTAATTAATGAATACATTTTGTAGTATGTAGGCACTTGTTATTAATAACTAGTTATTCCTCATTAATAAAACATATTTAAACAAGCTGAAATTTTTGATTTAAATCAATGATTAAAATAAAAAAATCGGATGATTTAAATCAAGATTTAAATCAAGTTGATTTAAATCTTTGCACCCTGCCCTACATGAAAGTGTCATTTTTTACTTCCTTTTACTATAAACGAAGTATTGGATTCACCCCAAAAATTCGAAATTGAGTTTTCAACAGATCTTCACGTTTTAGAGTCCCCTGATCCCAAAAAACATATTTTTTTTCATTGGTCTGTCTGTGTGTCTGTGTGTGTGTCTGTCTGTCTGTCTGTCTGTCTGTCTGTGTGTCTGTCTGTCTGTGAACAGAATATCTCAAAAGCGAAAAGAGGTATGGCGTTGAAACTTCATATATAAGTTTTGTGTACTATGTAGATGAGACAGCAAGCTTTTGAAGAAAATCGCATAACCGGAAGTAGGTGTTTACTCTTGTAATTTTTCAGTTTTTTTCGATTTTTTCAAAAACGGCTCTAACGATTTTTTTTAAACTTTACATTTTTCTTACATTTTTAATGTGTATTGATGTGAGATAGGTGATTTTCCAGTTGAATACTTCTAAAGTGGGTTTATTTTGTTTTTTTTCTATTTTTTTTATTAACTCCTATTTTAAATAAAACACCCGGTATATTATTACATTTTTGAATTCACCTTAAAATTCTAGAGAAAATTTGTCTCTTCAACTAACACTCGATTTTGTACCGTTTTTGTAGAATTTGTAATTTTTGAAAATTTTTAACAAATGGTTAAAAATTAAAAATGAAATTTTTGACTAATTATAAGATCACTGTAAAAGGAAGTTGTGTGAGTGTATCACACCAGATTTTTCATTCTAGAGATGAAAATATTTTCACCTCTAGAGATGAAAATGAGAATTTCAAATTTATGATTTTCTTGATTAAAACACTAAACCGACTAAATTTGTGTGAACTTTCTTATTTAATTAAATTTCAATGAAATATTTTATGTACAAACCTAAAGTGATAGTCTAAGAGCTGGTGACATTTTTTAGTGATGATTTAGTTAAGGCCTATTTTTTGAGAGAATGTTGCTGGAGGCATGTATAAGTATCATCTGTAAGGATTCTCCTTGATAGCGGTATCGGAGGGAGGCAGAACGCCCCCAATTTTCACTGTAAGTATATGTCAAATTCAAGTTTAGCAGGTTAGATTTTGTGTCAGTCTGTGTCAAAACTGACGGAAAACCTAACCTGCTAACCTCAAATTTGCCATAGACTTACAGTGCCATCAACATATTATTTATACGTTTCAATTTCCACAGCCGCCCCTTATGGATTTTTTTAGTGTAAGTTATGCCAAAATCAAGGTTAGCAGGTTAGGTTTTCCGTCATTTTTGGCACAGACTGACGCAAAAGCTAACCTGCTAACCTCGAATTTCACATATACTTACAGTGAAAATTAGGAGTGTTCTGCCTCCCTCCGATACCGCTATCAAGGAGAATCCTTACAGATGACACTTATACATGCCTCCAGCAACATTCTCTCAAAAAATAGGCCTTAACTAAAGGATCACTAAAAAATGTCGCCAGCTCTCCTACTATGAGCCTGAAACTGTTTAAAAAACTAAAATAAAATGATGACATAGTGACCCATTTCACTTGAAAGCTATCATTTTCTATGAAAAGGCAACAATACGTTACTATGGAAACCACTAAACTTCTCTTGACACTTGGCTTCGAATTGAATTTAAAGTCGATGCAAATCGTATAATATGGGTTCTGGAACTGACATAAGTGTACCGGACACATCGCCGGCAAAGTCCGCTTCTAATTCTAATAATATCTTACCCGAAAAATCCAGAGAATTTGTATATAAAAAGTTCATGGATTGGAGAAATGACAACCAGATAAACTCATTTTCGGAAAACGTTCTTCTGGCTTATACCGGAAAAATATCTAATGATGTAAAGCCATCTACCGTTTGGAGTATGTATTCCATGCTACGCAATACCATTAACATCAAGCATAATGTGGATATTTCGAAATACGCTAAACTCAAAGCATATTTAAAGCGAAATTCGACGGGTTTCAGAAGCAAAAAGCTAACGTGTTAACATTACAACAAATTCAAGCATTTATCCATGATGCACCTGACGATAAATTCTTGTTTACGAAGGTAATTTGGTATTACATTTAATGTTCCCTATGTGGAAATACATTTTTTCCATTATAGGTAGCATTAATTTTTGGCATTGCTGGTAGGTACTTGTCGTTCTCATGAATTGCGAGATTTAGAAGTTAATAATGTTCAGGATTTGGAAAAAACCTCACTTGTGACTATCCCTAACACGAAAACCCACTCTCCACGTTCCTTCATAATTGTTGGTACTTACTACAATATTTGTAAGAAGTATATTAATCTACGCCCGTCAGAAGTAAACAGTACAACACTCCGATTCTTTCTCAATTATCAAAATGGCAGATGCACAAGACAAGTAATAGGAATCAATAAATTTGGAAATGTTCCAAAGCAAATTGCCACATTTCTTAATTTGCGGGATTCCCAATTGTATACAGGCCATTCATTAGGAAGGTCTTCTGCCACTGTTATTGCGGATACTGGAGCCAATCTAACAGAAGTAAAACAACATGGAGATTGGAAGTCGAGCGCAAAGGCAGAACAATATATTGACATCTCAATGAATAGTAAAATAAAACGAGGACAGAAAATATTCCAATCTGTTGAAAATACGTTAGAATCTGCAAATATACTTGAAACTACAATTGGCTTTGATGACCAAACACTTGACTTCGACAACAGACTTTCAAATCTGCCTGTAGCAACTACTTCTACAACTAAAAACTTACCCTCAGCAAGTACCACAGAAGTCAGCAGTCTAAATAACAATCCTGTCAATAATAATTATTATAATAGTTGTATTTTCCATTTTTATAAATTTCAATATCATAGAAAAAAATTGCTATTTTTACATAATATCAGTAGAAAAAATTGCATTTACTACTCGAGATGAAAGTGAGGTTTTTTTGGTTCGGTGAGATTGCTAATTCGCTACGCTCGTGAGCAATCTCACCTCACTTTCATCTCTTGTTGTAAAATATACTATTCTTAATAACTATATTTAAATGAGTCGAAGTTCAGTCTCAAGTATACTGAAGCTGCTCTGCCACTTAACCTCTTTCAAAAAAATTAAAATAATAGAGGTAGACTTATATATTTGTACCCAACTAAACTGAATTTAAAGCCGCACATGAACTATTAATTTCAGAAAATATTGTTTACTAAACGTCCCAAAACATGGTTTTTCTAAGTTCAGCCACAGTCATAGCCTTATAGTCATTTGGTAGTTTATTTAGATACGACACTATTGTATATGAGAAGGATCGTTTGTACATGTTTGTTCGATGAGGTGGAATGCTTATAACTCCTCAGAAACGTAAATTTAAATGATGAAATAATTAAAATGCTGTGGTTTGACCACTAATATTTTTAAAAATTTTAATTCAATTTCGTTTGAACATAGGACGATTGAACGTCTGTTCAAAAACTGATTTTGTTAAATAAGTATAGTGGACTTTTTAAAATTAAAATTTTGTAATAAAAGATAATAGCATGTAGATGACGTCTGTTGGACATATTCAACCATCTTGCAATTGTCAATTTATTCGATATGCAATGTACTGTCCTGGGCACTCCTATATTAACTGCAAACAAGCATTCTGTAACAGCTGAATTCTATAAATATCTTTCTGATCTACATACGGTCCATACATAACATGAATATCCCCATAATTTAGATGTGATAGAACTATGCGTCACAAAGCATTTTTTTTAACACGAGTGTCTAAAAATTCTCTATTCTGATAGATAATCCGTATTAGCCTTAGGTTTGCAGTTATAATTAAGAATGTCGTGGAATAACTAACTTTATTTCAACATTAACATTAACAAAAATATACAAAGCTATCACAACTATCAGCTAGTATGCTAGATGCTACCATTCGCGCAGCGGATGCCGAGTGAATTGCCGAGAGGGCCATTGGATCCGCTGGTGCTGGCTGGACGCGCAGGTTCGGAAACGCGTTTCTGACGCAAAAGTCAATTGTGGCGATGTCACTACATATTTGAAAAATTATACAATCGAATATATACCTTGAATTTATAATGATCCTAACGACCTGCCGCTATCGCACATTAATTGTTCGTTTGTTAAACACCACAACGCCCACATGCATATTCTCCTTGCTTTTGCAATGGTTTTAGTTGCCTGCCGCAATCATCATAGACAGTAGATCATTGTTAAAGGCGTTAAGGTCAAAATGTCTAAAACAGCGATATGATTTTATAAATGGAGCAGGTTTATGGTTGATAGAAAATCACATTTTTAACATTTTTTTTTTATATCTTGGCTAGGGCTGAGCGATATATCGATAAATATCGATATTATTTCCATATCGATATATCGAAAAATGGAAATATCGGATATCGATATATCGATTATCGATATTTATCGAATATCGATATTTATCGAATATCAATATATCGATATTTATCCAATATCTTTATATCAAAATATCGAACATCGATATTTATCGAATATTAATATATCGATATTTATGGAATAGCGATATATTGAAATATCGAATATCCATATGTATCGAATATGGAAATATCTGATATCTATATGTATCGAATATCGTTATTTATTGCTATCCCCATAATTATTGATATCGCCATAATTATCGATATCTCCATATTATCGATAAATACATATATATTGAGATTTATGGAATAGCTGTCAAATTAGTAGTTTCCACATTGATAACGATATAAAGTATATTCGTACTCCGTAAGTCCGTACTCCAAATTTAACACGTATTGCGTTTTGCAACTTTTAAATCAGGACTTCTTGTAAAGTCCCTATATTCAAAAATATTGTGCAAGTCTGCAGATTTAATTTGCGTGGATAAATCCTTTTCGGGTGTTTTTTTGTTTATGCTACACTTTTTTCACATCGGGGAATTCTACATAATATTTGATAGTCAGCACTCAGCAGTAGGGCTTGGCGATATATCGATAAATATCGATATTATTTCCATGTTGATATATCGATAAATGGAAATATCAGATATGGACATTTATCGATATTTATCGAATATCAATATTTAACGCATATCGATATTTATCGATATATCGGTATTTTTAAGATATTTATTGATATTTATCAATATATCGATGAATATCGATATAATTCTGATATCGAATATTGATATGTAAATTTTAATATCGCCCACCCCTAATCTTGGCTGGTAAATGGATTTTTTTGCAATTACTTTAAAAACACATAATTTGACAACTTTTGTTTGGCCCATTTGTAATCTTTTTTCAACCACCTCTGATTGCTGGGGTGTGATTTTCCAAAAACTTCTAAATAAATTTTGTTATTTGATGCCAACTGTTTGGCGATCACTGTAGAATCGATTTACTTTGAGATGCGCAATTCGAATTCCCCGCGTTTTTAACGCGCTTGTCAACTATTCTCGAACTTTTTCATATCGTCAGGTTGCAATCTTGCGCAAATTAATTTTTGTCTGTAAACAGTCACGAAATAAGGTTATTTATATGTCAGACCAACTAGTTTTTCACGAAAGAAACGGTCCTCATGGACTTACAATGGAAAATATGTTTCATGTGGCAGATTGCTGTCGAGCGTGCTTGCGAATTGAGTGTTCTCTGACCCCCACAACTACCCCTGACAATGATTCCATCAAATTTTGCGACAAGCTCATCGCCTGTGTATCCGAAGTGGTGAGTACGGTTCCTCCGCGTTATTTCCAGCCCGATCCTTTTGTAGAAAATAAATTGGAAAGCGACTTTGATTGCAGACTAAGGTTTTAACTGACTATTGGCAAGGACATTATTGGGGAGGCCAGCAGGGAGATTATTGTTTTTTTAATTGGGTTGGTTGCCCTGTTTACAAGTTTTTATAATTTGTTTATATTTTAAATAATTTATGGCAATAACTTCCCTTTGTGAGAATAAAAGATTACCATTTATCCAACACCTACTGATTGTAAGCATATTACTACGATCATTTCAAGTAAAGAAACCCATCAGTAAAATAGAAAAGTCACGGAGAAATAATTGTTATAGGTGTGTTACTATAGCAACTACTCCAATTGTTGTAATTTCTAAATTAATAGCATATTAAATCCATGTCAGTGTTAAACATTTTCCTTGCAATTTGGATTTTTAAGTACAGGGTCAACTAGGTTCACATGCACTTGGGCCTTAACGTGGGCCCGTTGTGCTAACTCCAAGTCACGTGTGTATATGTGTTGTGTGTAGCCTTGTTACTCTACCTCATAGGCCATTTTTCAGAGAGCGACGTTAATTATATCCCAATGTCGAATGGTCACCCAGTTCAGTATTAAGTGTGGAATGCATATTAGCCACTCAATGTACTTTTTCTTTAATGCCTAATATGTTATATGGCACACTTTTACAATAAATCAAAGATAACTCTTTTATTTATTTAGAAAGCATTTGTGTAATTAAACCACTTGTTTTGGTATTACCTTGCATTAACTACAAAATTAAATGTAGATATTATTTGTTTGTATTTGTGAGTAATACAAATCTTATTACCATACTTTTCGAATATCTTATAAGTTAATCAATCAGCTTGAACATATTTTACACATTCTCAGCTTATTTAAAAATGGTACTTACTATTTTAAAATTTGTGTGACAATAATTTACGTACAGTTTCAACAGAGCAGTTATAGTGGAAATATCTTATCAGTTGATAACTATGGTGTTTAAAATAAAATATTTTAATAGTAAAGACCAACAACTTATCTAAATTTCAAGTAAAATGGCAAATTCAGGAAAATATTGTTATAAATTATAAAAATACATTGGATAGAATATTATTCAGTGTAGTAATTTTTGTTTCATCTCTTGTTTGGTATGATTTTAGTGATTTTTAGTATACACTTGATGGGGTGATTGGTGATGTTAAAATAAGCAAAAAATGTTTATAAATTCATGTCCGATTCTCAACTACTTTTCAATTAATTATAATGAAATATCTGATATGCACTTGTAACAACCAATGTACGCAACATGAGTTATTATAGCAACAAAAACTTGATTTATAGTAACAAGATCACTTAAAAATAATGTCACAACAAATCAGTATGACCACTTTACACTTTAGACAAAGCTGGAATGACGACTAGGGCTGCCAACTCCATTTTTGGATTTGTCCATTCGGAGGCCACTTTCACTGCCACTTTTATTTTGTTGACTTGTACCTAGGCACGAATGTGAAATTTAGTTGCTGAGGCCTACAGGGCCAAGATAAATAAACCACTTCAGTGCTGAGGGGTGTGTTGTTTTGTTTTTTAAATTGAGAAATCGTAAAACGTACATATTTTAATTAACTTTTGTAGGTTGCTGATGGTTACATCAATTACTCAACTACAAAAAATCTTAAAACAATGGATTAAATATTATATAATTTTGAAAAGTAATTTATGAGAATATTAGTCAAGAATGATTTAGAATGTATGATTTTTGATGATAAATAAAAATCATATAGTCGTGAAATATACTTTAATTTAAATATGAAGTAAATTAAAAAAAAAAAAATTAAACGTTTCACCACTTTTGATGGCTTCATCAGTAATTTAAAAGTTCATTACAATATAAAATAGAAAAAATAGAATTAGTGAATAATTTCATTTTTCCTTTAACATCTGTACTTTCATGATTAGTAAAAGATTTTTGGAAATTCTTGCATGACATTTTTCAAGGTTACACAATAAAATTATTAATTAATAAAAGCAGTCATTCATTAAGTACAATCCATACTTGGATATAATTGGGAAACAGAAGGCATTAGCTGTTCTGAAGGCAGAATGCAAATAAAATTTGATAAAGGGGCTTGCAAGGCCATTCACATATTTTAAGTTATCAGTCAATGCGTAAAGTGTAGAAAGTTCGGAAATACAGGTGACATGGGCAGACGTGTTAAGTTAAAATTTTGATTTAATTGAAAAATTAGTTTTAAAGATAAAAGCATGAATATGAGAGTAAAATATTTGGTTCAAGTATATAAAATTGTTATTTAAACAAATTATGTAGATAGAACTGAGGTTATCGATATCAGTTCTATAATTAATAGCATTGGGGCTTTTTTGTATTTCAATCATCTCCAAGCATAGACGTTTTTTACTTCCTTTTATGATAAAGGAAGTATTGGATTCACCCCAAAAATTCGAAATTGTTTTCAACAGATCTTCACGTTTTAGAGCCCCTGAACCCAAAAACGTATTTTTTTTCATTGGTCTGTCTGTCTGTCTGTGTGTCTGTCTGTGAACAGAATATCTCAAAAACGAAAAGAGGTATGGCGTTGAAACTTCATATGTAAGTTTTGTGTACCATGTACATGGGACAGCAAGCTTTTGAAGAAAATCGCATAACCGGAAGTAGGTGTTTACTCTTGTGATTTTTATTTTTTTTTTCGATTTTTTCAAAAAACGGCTGTAACGATTTTTTTAAACTTTACATTTTTAATGTGTATTGATGTGAGATAGGTGATTTTCCAGTTGAATACTTCTAAAATGGGCTTCCTTTGTTTTTTTTTCTATTTTTTTTTAACTCCTATTTTAAATAGAACACCCGGTATATTATTACATTTTTGAATTCAGCTTAAAATTCTAGAGAAAATTTGTCTCTTGAAGTAACACTCTATTTTGTACCGTTTTTGTTAAATTTGTATCTAATGTTTGAAAATTTTTGACAAATGCTTAAAAATTAAAAATCAAATTTTTGGTTAATTATAAGATCACTGTAAAAGGAAGTTGTGTGCTTGTATCACACCAGATTTTTTTTCATTGGTCTGTCTGTCTGTCTGTCTGTGTGTCTGTGAACAGAATATCTCAAAAACGAAAAGAGGTATGGCATTGAAACTTCATATATAAGTTTTATGTACTATGTAGATGAGACAGCAAGCTTTTGAAGAAAATCGCATAACCGGAAGTAGGTGTTTACTCTTGTGATTTTTCAATTTTTTTCGATTTTTTCAAAAACGGCTAACGATTTTTTTCAAACTTTATATTTTTATTACATTTTTAATGTGTATTGATGTGAGATAGGTGATTTTCCAGTTGAATACTTCTAAAATGGGTTTCTTTTTTTTCTATTTTTTTTATTAACTCCTATTTTAAATACAACACCCGGTATATTATTATATTTTTGGATTCAGCTTGAAATTCTAGAAAAAAATTGTCTCTTCAACTAACCCTCTATTTTGTACCGTTTTTGTAGAATTTGCAATTTTTGAAAATTATTTTTAAATGCTTAGAAATTAAAAATCAAATTTTTGGCTAATTATAAGATCACTGTAAAAGGAAGTTCTGTGAGTGTATCACACCAGATTTTTTAGATTATTCTCTTTATGTAAGATCTTAGGTGTATTGAAATTGAATTTATGTAGCGAATCATTGGCGTGGTCAGTCAGTGCAGTTTTTTTATTGGACGGAGATAAATTATTAATTTTAATTGAGTCCTTGTGTTGATTAATTCTGTTCTTTAATAGTTGTTTTGTTTGTCCTATGTAGATAGAGTTGCAGTTATTACAGTCAATTTGATAAACCAGTTTTGATTGCATATTATTTTCAGTCTTGTCTTTTAAATTCGTGAAAAATTTATTACCTCAAGTATTGTCGTTGTTAAATGTTGTTATGAAATTGTATTTAATAAGTTCTATTTCAATTTTTTCCAGAAAGTTTTGGGATAGTTAATGAAAATATATTTTTTTTGGTTAGAAATGTTTGAATTATTAAATTCTTTGCCCAATTGCTTTCTGGTTGTAGATCTATTGATTGATTAATTTTATTGCAATTGTTAATTATATTAATTCAATTTTAATTTGTTTTTTAATAAAATAAATTTGATATTCATTTAATCAAGATGTTTGTAATGATCTAGGTTTTTTTATGAAATTGTTTAAGATAGTGTGATAGCTCCGTCGACTGAATTGTTAATTACACTTTTTTTGTATTTAATTGAGGTATCAGAGTTAAAATTTAAATATCGATCATTTTTCGAAACCAATTCGTTAATATATCAGGTAACCAAATAAGTTCGTGCGGTTTTTGTATACAGCAGAGTGCATGAATATTTGTTACGTTGCTGATCGGTAGCACTTGTTTGTTATCTGTCATCTACTTTAGTATGAATCCTTCTTTTATCGGATACATACACATTTGGTGGCAATTGTTTTATTCCTAGTTTTAAATAGTTGAAAATTGCAACGAATGAGGCTTTAATTCGAAGTTGTTTACTCTATGAGTACAAACTCGTTACCAAAACTGCAGTGGCGGCGCTAAAAATATATACCGCATTCGGAGATGATGCCGTAAGTGATTTAACAGCAGAAAAGTGGTTCAAGAAGTTTTCTTTGGGAGATCTCAGCTTGACCGATGAAACACGCTCTGGGAGACCGAAGATCATTAACAAAGAGGATATTCAACAGGCTGTGGAGGCAAATGCCAGGACAACGTGCTTAGAGCTTGCAGAAAGGTTCAATGTGAGTGATGAAATCATTCGTTTGCACCTTCATCAGCTAGGAAAGACGTGGAAGTTAAGCAAATGAGTCCCACATGAATTGTCAAATGATAACAAATTAAGTCGTCTTACCATTTATTCGGCAAACATTTCACGCAGCGATAATGAACCTTTTCTTGATCGGTTGTTAACCTACGACGAAAAGTGGATATTGTACTCAAATTCTAAGCGTTCGTATCATTGGTTGCCGCCTACTGATTCGGTACCACACACTCCCAAGGCTTCCTTGCATCCAAATAACATTTTATTGTGTGTTTGGTGGACAGCAACCGGAATTGTCCATTATGAGTTTTTGAAAACTGGTCAAACCATCACTGTTAACTTGTATTGCGAACAGCTTCAGCGAGTACAAGCAGCACTTATCCAAAAACAGCCTTCTTTGATTAATCGAAAGAAAGTGGTAATCTTACAGGATAACGCCAGGCCGCATACCGCAAGAGTGACCCGGGAAAAAAATTGCGAACTTTACTGGTAAACGTTACCACACCGTTTATAGTCGCCTGACATTTCGCCAAGTGATTACCATCTTTTCTTGTCTTTTGACAACTGTATGAGGCATAGGCAGTTCATAACTTGAGTTGATGTAATAAATGCAGTCCGTCAATTTTTTTATTCAAAATCCATAAAGTTCTACAATACTGGCATATAAAAGTTGGTGTCACGTTGGCAAAATGTCATTGAGTGTGATGGTAATTACTTCGATGAATAATAGTGTATTATTGTTTCTTAATAAATATTTATATTTTACCATAAAAAAACGCACGAACTTATTTGGTTACCTGATATTTCCATTAGCCTGTCTGATTAATGTGTGAATGGCCTTGCAAGCCCCTTTATCAAATTTCATTTGCATTCTGTCTTCAGAACAGCTAATGCCTTCTGTTTCCTAATTATATCCAAGTTTGGATTGTACTTAATGAATACTGCTTTTATTAATTAATAATTTTATTGTGTAAACCTTGAAAAATGTCGTGAAAGAATTTCCAAAAATCTTTTACTAATCATGTAAGTACACATGTTAAAGGAAAAATTGTTCGCTAATTTTCAGAATGTATTAACCTTTTATATTGTAATGAACTTTTAAATTACTGATGAAGCCATCAAAAGTGGCGAAACGTTTAATAATTTTGTAAATTTGTATATTTCACGACTATATGATTTTTATTTATCATCAAAAATCATACATTCTAAATAGTTTTTGACTAATATTCTTTTAAATTACTTTTCAAATTTTACCCAAGTCAAATTATGAAAATTTTTAAATATAATTTTGACGTTTTTCACTGCCGGTTTCAAATATTTTTATTGTCTGTAACAAATAATATTAGTTAAGCAAAAGAGGTAGGTATTTAAAAAACGTAAAGTTGAGAATTTCTTTGAATGTCAACAGTAACTTTATTTGAAAAATTCTTTATCTGCGACCACTGCTAAAAGTAGGCCTTTTAGCACTAGCTTGTTTCACTAAAAATGGCGTTTTATAATTTAGCGTGTTTAAAGAGATTAGCTGTTTACTTTTAGCGCATGTGTGGTATAAAGTAAAGTGAGGTTATAAACCACAATTTCGAACTGGAAGTGAAGTTGTAAAGTTATTCTAGTTATTTCTTGCATTAGAGGTAAAGTGTTTTTTAAATAATTAAAGAGTTATGTAATGAACACAGTCAGATGTGTAGTTAAAATTTTGTTTACGGCTGTTTGTTCTGAACATATTTATGTTGGGCTAATGAAACAATACCGGTGATTTATGTTTACCTTAGATAGGTTCACACATCCAACCAGAAATTCCTTCATTCACCTCACATTTAAAGAGAAAATATCAGCCAGAAAATTATCAGCCAGAAAATTTTTTTTGTTTAACAATGTGATATTAACAACATTTTTGTCAAGACACGTTAAAAATATTTTTTCTATAGCACATGTTAGAGTGTGCTTTAATCGACTCAAAACAAAAGGTCAAGTTTTACTTTAACAGCAAGGGTAGATAAAGTAGCACTTTAACATCAAGGATAGATAAAGTAATTTAATTTTCTAACTTTTGTTTTAATTATAACTGTCATATTCTTGTGTATTCATGATTATCCAAAGCCTCCTTATTATGACGCTACGACTTGGCCAATTTCACTTGAATTACAAATTAAAAAAATATGAGAATAGCTAAAGGGAGAAGTATCTTTAATTCCGACTTTAGAGGAAAATTTTATAAGAAAAAGTTGTGTGCATTGAAATAATAAGTGTAAATACAAAATTTCAGCTTTATACTAGCAATTCGTCTTTTTAGTTTTAAGCAATGTAAAAATCATAATACGGTCAGATATTAACAAAACAATCAATCTGCGGAGGTTTGCGTAAATGTCAGTAGTTTAGTTACAGCATTGTTCAGTTAGTTTATTAAAAACTTAATTTTGTTGCTTTATTTTTTTATTTTAGGACCATGGTTTTAATTACAGAATTGTTCATTTCAAATCAAGCAAAATCTTTTCCTTTTAACATTTTGTAGTAAAATAAAAATGTTTTCTCTCCTTAAAACTAAAATTAAGTGACTATTCCAATGACATTCCACAGACGTTTACCCACATCTCCACAGATTCGATTGTATTGATAATGTCTGATCGTATTATGATTTTTGTATTGCTTAAAACTAAAAAAATACATGTTGCTAGTATGAAGGTAACATTTTGTATTTAGACTTATTCTTTCATTATAATAGTTATTTGTTTCATTAGTACAAAAAATGCATGATTTCGGGACAAGTAAGACAGATCGCCGGACGACGCGCAGCGGAGTCCGGCGAGTCTTACGCGTCCCGAAAACGCATTTTTTGTACGAATGAAACATACTATTTTTTCTCCAACTACTCATAAATTCGGTAATATGACTTATTATTTAGAATCAAACATTGTAGGTTATATTGTAGAACTGTCATGGTGCAAATAAACAAAAACTATACGGGAAAATTAAACAATAACGACGGCGATTGCCGAATATTGCCGAAGCGTTTGTTTTTTATTTAAAATTTACCATGTAAAACCCTATCTTGCGACCTTTTTTGTACTAGTGCAAATATTAATCGAAAAGTGTACGGTTGCCAAGGTAATTGGTGAACATCCCGAAATGACTTACTTTTTATACAAAATTATTCGACAATATGGTGTCTTATTCGTGTGGTTGGAGAAAAACAACTTTTTATTGCAATATTTTTCTTTAAAAGTCAAAATTAAAGGTACGTCTCTTTAACTATTTTAAATTTTTTAAATTTTAAAACACCCCGTATATCAAAATTCCAATTTCTCCATGGCACTGTGATTTTTATAAGAAGCAATAGCTTTTATGAAAAATGGCTTTTCTACGAAATATTAAAATTAAAGGTGTTTCCTCCCTCTTTTGAAAACTCAATCTGGGGAAGTACTGTAGATGAAAGTTCAAAATTGGATATGGGTTGATTTGCAGTTTTTGTTTCTTTTAGTATCATCAGTCGTCCCCTAAAGTGTGAACCATAAGTTTTAAACCGCTGTGTATATAATAATACTAATCATAATATAATGCACTTATTTCTCAATAGTTACATAATTATATACAAAACAAATAATTAAAGTATCACACAATTGAGAAATCTTCCATTAAACCCTGGAGTAATCGAGAATATATAATTCATAAAAATGCCAATATTACATCTAAAAGTAATAAAATATTTTAACAAAAAAATAATTAAAAAACTAAAATAAAAGATTCTGTGATTATCCTATGTTAGTAGTCCACAAATTTTGTTAATTAATATTTTGTTTTATTTACAATTTTTATCTTATTTGCAATTTATATAGATGCTTTAAGTGTAAGTAAATTAAGTTGATTAAACATAGGAAGGAGATTATTGTAGGTATTTTAAATTTGGTATGGAACGGTCAAATAATGTGAAGGTGAAGATATTATGCCTTTGAATCTTAAATTTATGGCATGGACATCAGTCCTATACGTTATTTTATTATATAAGTAAGCCGGCAGCTTTGTTGTAATAATTTTGTGACAAATGGTAGCAAATTGTAAATGACGCCTATTATGAATATTTAACCATCACAAATCTGTTAATTTGTGAGAAATATGGTCATATTTTCTTATTCCGTATATTAAGCATAACCACGAATTTTGAACTCTGTGTATTTTATTAGCAATATCCTGGATAATGGATGAACCATAAATTTCGCCGCAGTAGGAAAAATTAGATAGAACCAATGAGTTACAAAGCAAGGATTTAGTTTCTGTCGATAAATCGTGTCTGTGAGGATAAATTAATTTTAGAGCTTGAACGCCTCTTTTAATAGAGTTATTGACATATTTTTCATATCTGAACGTATTGTCCATGATGACACGTAAATTCTCAGCTTCTTGGTTAATGGGAATAGGAATACCATCAATCGTCATGCTATGAAACAACATCTTTTTTCCCAAACAAAAGTACAACTGTGTTTTGGGGATTAATAATTAGAGAGTGCTGTTGTGCTTATTGCATTGAGGTCATCGTTAATATCACTCACACTTTCTTTATAATTAGGAGTAAACGAATGTAGCAGATGCGAATTATTTGCGAACATTTTTATTTTACTGGTTTTAATAGATTTCCAAAAATTTGAAATATATATTATAAACATTAAGGGTCCTAAGATAGATCCTTGAGGAACTCCTTTTACAACTAGTAAGAAATCGGATGCATTGCCAAAAGTTTTCACACATTGCATACGCCCTGTTAGGTCACTTTATAATAGAGAGACAGCTGAAGTAGATAAGCCAATGTAGTGAAGGATAGAAAGTAGAATTTGGTGATTAATTGTATCGAAAGCCTTACTATAATCAGGTAGTGTGAGGATTGACATTTTGCCTTGATCAGAAGCAGTTAACAATAAATTCATCTACGATATACAGTGTGGTCCATTAAGTGTGCAACAAATGGGAATTTTTTTATTAGTTGTACAATCGAAATTTAAATACCGCTAAAAGTTAGTGCATGTTCGATAACCATATCAGATGCCCTTAGAATGGCTTCAAGTCAAACAATATACAGGGCAGGACAAAAAATATGAAATTCGTTCAAGAATAAAGTTACCTTATTTCAAAAAATATAGCAAAATTTTATTGAGAAAAGTTGTTTAGAATCAAAAGCTATGCTCAAATACAAAGTCACGGCCTCCTATTCGAATTTTGATTCTTTTTTGGAAAATTTTGTATGATACACATTTTTATTATTCTGATTTTATATGTATTTAAAGTAGCCACAACCACATCACTTTTAAATAACTTTTAGCAACTGGAAGCGTATTTGTAAAATTTACTTGGATTTATATTTTTTTAGGTAAGCGTCCACTTCATGTTTGTTGCAACGATATTTAACAGAACTTTAGAATTTCACAAATATTCTTTTTGCACTCCTCTATTAAAAATCAAGTGACTACGCACGGAACCAACGATCGGAAACGTCAAATTTACAATCATTCTCGCTTTTTACCGCACTAATGCTTGCAACGAGCACAGAGATTTTTCTCGTTTAAAAAATAGTTTAAAAGTAGATTATTGTATCAAATCCGAAGTTTATAATAAAAAAATGCATTTTACAACTTTTATTAAGATAATACAGCAGAAATACTCTCAAAATAATTAAAAATCATTGCAAGCCAAGTCAGCGCCATCTGTGAGAAATTCTATAATACAGAGTCCTGTCACTCGGATTTCCACCTAACCAAAAAAAAAGTGCAAACGATGTACCCAGGTAAATACAAAATCATATAATATTAATTATTGTTTTCTTTATCATGGTTATAAATGTTTATATTTAATGTGCAATTTTCGCAGGTAGAAATAGAAATGCCCGGACATCTTATGGTGTTTTCATTTGTAAGGGCCTTACTTATATATGCATTAGCGACATGGCTAGTATTTGACCCTGAGGGACCTGACTCGGACAAAGTTTCTGCCACTTGAATTTTATTTATTAAAGATTCTTGAATGTAGCCTTCCGCAACTGCGGAGGATTTCCATCCACCATGACGTTTAATTGAAAGAAAGTTACTTCCTTTGTTTGCCAACAATGTTGCGCTGCTTCTGCGAAAGCAGTGCCCCGTATACTCGTGAGGATTTTGCAACTTTAAGTAAGTTGCAATGAAAGATGGTACTTTCCCAATAGTATTTACACCAACAGGTAAATTGACACATTTACCAGAACGGTATGTAAGGAAAAATCTGTCATTATTTTTGACTAACAACCTTATTTTTAAAAAATGAGTAATAATTTCAACCCATTCATTTTTCGTTATAGCAAATTCTCTTTTAACATAGGTTTTTGTTTCAGGAACAGAAACTAGAATGATATCATCTTTAAAAACAATATCCTTAATCAACATTTTGCAAAGTTCTCCTCTGCGGCATGCTCCAGAAATGCCAATAACCAACACTGTCTGTAAATGAATGTTAGATGTGAGGACCATGTTCAAATAAATAAAAAATAATTACCTTCATGAGTAAATATTCTTTGTTTGGTGCATTTATTAAGAATTTTGTGATATGTTCATCATCAAGAACTTGAGATTTCTTAGGACAACGATGTTCGGTTTTCCTTTTTAAAAGGGCTATTAATTTCGGATATTTTGAAATGTCAACATTATTTTTAATGTTTAAACAAGACTTTAACATGCTGTATATTGACCATAACGACTTCTTATGTTCGCTTATTTCTTGAAAATAGGCCAGTAAAACATTTTCAGTATGATTTTTTATTTTTTTCACTTCACACCATTTAACATATGAATTATATGTATTTTCATACCTGTGTCGTGATTTTATTGGCAATAAATTATTCACAGCTACATTTGCTGTGTTTCTAATTTCGGGTGGTGTACATTCCAAGTCTTCTTCGTCCGAAAACATGCTTGAATTGTTCTTTTACTCAAAAGTTTGTCGACCAAAACTTGACAGTTATTTAAATGATCAGATAGTTACCTACATTATCGACATCAACGCACCGACTTGATTTTTTCCGACAAATTAAAGGCGAATAATATCTATATTTATATTTTTCGGCATTGTGGAGGATCCGTGCAAAAAATAATATACAAGACACGTGCGGGAACAGTTTTGCTTTATTCGTGCGACATTCTTCAACTCGTGCGCTACCGCGCACTCGTATAAAAACTGTCGCACTCATATGCAAAACTGCTGTTCCCGCACTTATCATGTAAATAACTATTTTAACAAGGCAAATGCTTTACTAATAATAATTTACATATGAAAAAACTCTCAATAAAATCAGAATAATAAAAATATGTATCATACGGGGATAATACAGGATTTTACAAAAAAAGAATCAAAATTCGAATAGGAGGCCGTGACTTTGTATTTGAGCATAACTTTTGATTCTAAACAGCTTTTCTCAATAAAATTTTGCTATATTTTTTGAAATAAGGTAACTTTATTCTTGAACGAATTACATATTTTTTGTCCTGCTCTGTATATTGTTTGACTTGAAGCCATTCTAAGGGCATCTGATATGGTTATCGAACATGCACTAACTTTTGGCGGTATTTACATTTCGGTTTTACAACTAATAAAAAAATGTCCCATTTGTTGCACACTTAATGGACCACACTGTATAGCTAGGCTGTCGAATAACTTCGATTAGGCCTGAAACCAGATTGAATGTCTGGTAGTATTTTATTTTCATTCTGATATTCTCGCAGTTGAGAATTCATTACTTTTTGGTAGTATGCTAATTGGTCTAAGATCTTTAAATTCTTCCGGATTTGCTGTTTTAGGTAAAGGCAATACTACCACCTCTTCGAACTGTTAGGAAAAGTATGTGTTAGCAACGCATAATCACATGAGTAAAGCAGGGGAGCAGTATAGGTAGGCAGAGTTTTATAATTTCAATATTTAGGCTATCATGTCCAGTAGCATTGCTTTTAATATCATTAATAATTGTAAGTACACTTTCAGTATCCACTACTTTAAATTGAAATTCAATTTCACTTGAAACTAATTTATTAGTTTTATAAAACTGCATTATCATATCAGAATTGAAATTGTCAATTTCGGGAATAGAGTTTAAATAAAAGTTATTTATTGCATTAGAATTAGCTAATGTGGTGGAATTTCAGTTTTTGATTTTGTGCCAATGGTTATATTTTTTTTAGTTTATTCCACATTTCTTTAGAACAACAATTTTTAGCAATGCCCTTTTCTCTATTTTAAACATATGATTAACATGATTACGTAACAATTTATAGTACTCCCATTTATTACAAGACTTAGTTTGGTGATATTTAGCCAAGGCTTGGTCTCGAAGTTTTATTGCCACTCGAATGGTATCTGTCAGCCCCGGAAGGCTAGGTTTACTTACATATCTTGTTTTAGATGGAGCGTGTAAATTAAGTGTATTAATTAAGTTAGTATTTAAAAATTAAATTTTTCCATTAATATTATTGAGAACAAATATTCGTTGCCATGGTATTCTACGGATATCATCTTAAAATAAATTTACATTAAAATTATGAAAGCTTTGAATTGTTTTGGATGTAGGTAAAGTGGAAAGAGATTTGATATTTAAATTACAAAATATTAGTTCGTGATCAGCAAGTTTATGTCTCATCCCAAAATCGGTAATAATTTTATTGTTACTGATAATAATCACATCTAATAGAGTTTCACTGTGTCGTGTTATACGGGTAGGATGAGTAATTATTATTCGAGTAAAATTTAAAATACTTAACATCAGGTTCCCACAATCTCAACATCTTTATATTACGGGGTGCCCCGAGAGAAATATGCCAAACTTGAGTTCATTGAGTAATTTTAAGCAAAAAACAACTGTTTTCAGTGACTAAAATGAAGTTTTATTCACAAGTGAGCTTTCATTATTTATACTACTGCATTGTTGGTAGCACTGTCAAGCTATGTCAAATTCGTAATTTTCAGGTTAAGTTTTGCGTCAGTCTGTGTCAAATAACAAACAAAACCTAACCTACGAACCTCGAATTTGACATAGACTGACAATACACTTCAGTACTGACAATACACTTCAGTACTGTCAAACGTATATCACAAATCATAGGCGACTAATTATAAATTTATTTCGCGACATATTCTGACTGCGCAAACTATTTAGGCACAAGAATTGCTACTGTAAGATAAAACGTCGTATATCACACGTGAGCGAAATGCCATTATAAGCTCGTGAGAAATTGTATAGCTCGTGCTGGGGCACTCGCGATTCAAAATTCTCACTCGCAAATAATGATGCATTTCTCTCACTCTTATAATATAATCTACTATTGTTTATTTGTTTGCATCTGTCAAATTCATCTTTAAAGACTTCTTAGTTCACGTTTTTGTTATTTTACATGTAAAAAATGTATTCTGTCGATGAAAAAGTGCAAATTGTGAAATGGTGGTGGTTGCGCGTCGCATAGTGAAGTGACGGGTTGTGTCGCTTTGACATTTTACTGATATTAGTGCGTTAATAAAATCAGAGTAGGTAGTTTCCTTTGGTTACCATAGTGGGAAAATGAGTTGTCATTATATAAATAAATAAAGAAAAAATTGGTTTTTGCTTTCCATAAAAGGTTTTATCTTACAGTAGCAGCTATTGCCATACATTATACAACTGTTTTCAGTGACTAAAATGAAGTTTTATTCACAAGTGAGTATAAAGGATTTTTATACTCACTAGTGAGTAAAACTTAATTTTAGTCACTGAAAACAGTTGTATAATATATTTTATACTCACTAGTGAATAAAACTTCATTTTAGTCACTGAAAACAGTTGTATAATGTATGGTAATAGGTCCTACTGTAACTATCTATTGTCTGTTTTGCGACACATTCTGACGGCTCAAACTGTTTAGGCATATGCATTGCTACTGTAAGATAAAACGTCGTATATCACACGTGAGCGAAATGCCATTATAAACTCGTGAGAAATTGTATCGCTCGTGCTGGGGCACTCGCGATTCAAAATTCTCACTCGCAAATAATAATGCATTTCTCTCACTTATAATATAATCTACTATTATTAAGATTGATGCCATAAGTTATCAGCTGCTTAATTGAGCGCAAACATTTTGGTCCTTCGAGCTCCGCGAACAAGTCCTTGGAGTAGTCAAGTATTGTTCCTGTAATCCTGTGCAGTCACTTCATCTGTGTTTGGTTGTAAACTGTGCAGAATACATTTATTTGCCTTGAAATAAGCAGCAGAAACATCAATTATGTTGATAAAACTTCCGCCATACATAATAGTGAATTATGGCATCCAATAACGGTGATCAGAGTCTACGTTCTAGGCGTGCCAATGCTGGCATTCCACCTGAAAGATACGGTGAATGGGAGGTGGGTAGTGCCGTCCCTAGTGGTGAAGGAGTTAGTGTCCAAAGCCATAATGCACCCTCGAAAAGAAGCTCTCTACGCCAGAGGCGTGAAGCTGAAATATTAGTTCAGGAGGAATTGCTGCGACTCGAGCAGGAGCAACAACGTCATGAGAAGGAACGAAGAGACCAAGAGCGCGCCGAGGATCTGAGAATCATGCAACGAGAGCAAGAACTGATATTAGCAAAAAAGAGGTTAGCAGAATTATCTGATAGCGATGATAAGGTATTTAATAATGTTGAGTTACATACCTCTGAGAATGGGAATAGTCGTCTCAAATATATTGAGGAGTGGGCCAGAAAAGTCCGACATGGGGTCGGCTCTTCTCAGTCTGTAACCTCAAGAGCTTCCTCTGCGAAATTCTGTTGTGATGGGGCCGTAGAGCGCCTGGCGACAATCATGGAAAAACTAGTTGTTGGAAGCACAAAGTCAGCAATAAATGATAAGTACTTAGCAAGACAGATACACGGGAAAGATTTACCAACTTTCACCGGGAAGTGCGAAGAGTTTGTACCCTTTATGTCTGTCTACCAACTTACCACGAAATCTTGCGACTATGATGACGTCGCTAACCTTCACCGTCTACAGCGCTGCCTCAGAGGTGATGCCCTAGCATATGTTCAGAGTCTTATGGGGAATCCGAACAATGTGCCGAAGATCCTGAAGCGTCTTGAGATGCGATTTGGACAGCCGCGCTTCGTCATCGAATCATTAATTCAAAAGATTCGTGACAATCCATGTGTCAAGGAGGACCGCCTTGACAGTCTTATTAGTTTTGGTACAGCCGTGGATGCGTTAACCACGACACTGGAATCTTTGAAAGACACCATGTACCTACAAAGTCCTCTCCTGTTGGGAGAATTAGAAACAAAATTACGTATACCAATGCAGCTTTCCTGGCGACTGTAGTGTCGCGCTGATTCGAAGCGGGAGTGCAATTTACGTGGATTTTCCGTCTGGCTTGAAGAGCAGATGGAAGCTGCCTGTTTGTTATGCCAATGGCTTGAAGAGCAGATGGAAGCTGCCTGTTTGTTATGCCAACCGTCTTCTTTTGGAGTGGAGAAAGATGTGAAGAATGCTGTTCTTCGTGATCATCAGAAAAAGAAACCGGAACCTCTCTGCGCTGCAGCGAAAACTGAAAAAACGAAAGAAAAGTCATGCAGCTACTGTGGTATGAAGAATCACACCATCGTTAATTGTTTCAAATTTAAGAAGTTATCAGTAGATGATAAATATGAAGTACTTCGAGAAAAGAGATGCTGCTTCTCTTGCTTGCTCCCTAACCATTCTTCTCAAAACTGCAAGTTAAAGAAGAAGTGCGGTGTTGATGGTTGTGACAAGAATCATCACCAGATGCTGCACAGTATGTCATCAAATGAAGTAAAAGAAGCCGTGGTCCATGTTTGTGTTGACGTTCCACCGAAGTCTCAAATTCTTTATCAAGTATTGGAGGTATTTGCTAAGGGCCCGAAAGGGGAGAAGAAGATTCACGTCACATTGGATTCCTACTCAGGATTTACGATGATGGACTCCCGCCTTGTGGAAGAACTTGGACTTTCTTCTGTAAAGCGACCAATTCACTTTACGGGAGTGGGGAGCAGTGTTAATGTCCACAACTCGGAAGTCGTTGATTTGCAAATAAAATCAATGGCAAATGGGAATGAGTTTTTGCTCAATGGTGTTCAAACTTACAAAGATTTATCAGAAACCTTACCATGTCGTACATTGAGAAAGTCTTCGCTGAAGAAATGGTGTCATCTTCGAGGGCTTCCGCTGCCAACATACAATAATGCCAAGATCATGATGATTATTGGACAACCTCATGCCAACTTGATAGTCCCATTTCGTCGAGTAGATGGACCTCGAGGCTCGCCTGTTGCTGCCGAGACGCCTCTGGGATGGGTGGTAACTTACCAGAAACTATTGAACTTCCGAGATCTGAACCGCTGTTGTTCCTTGATGGAAATTTCCGTGATGACGATCTTCACCAGTTGGTGAAGAGCAGCTTTTCGACAGAGTCCTTTGGCGTGAAGGTTAGCTGCGAGAAAGTACGATCAAGAGAAGATCAAAAAGCTGAAAATATGATGAAGATGCTTACCAGACGGGTGGGTGACCGATGGGAAACAGGACTTCTTTGGCGCAGCCAAGATATTCGAATTCCTGAATCTAAGACCATGGCTCAGAATCGGTTGATTTGTCAGGAGAGAAGAATGGACCGCGATGCGGTATTTGCTAAGAAATATTGTCAGAAAATTGAAGAATATTTAATAAAAGGATACCTTCGGAAACTTACTCCACAAGAAGCTGAAGTGATGACTCCGAAGACATTCTATTTGCCACATTTTGGGACGATGAACCCCAATAAGCCCAAGCTTCGATTGGTTTTCGATGCTACTGCTAAGACAAGAGGTGTTAGTTTAAACTCTTTGTTACTTACCGGACCTGATCTGCTGAATCCCCTTCCTGCAGTTCTTTTCAAGTTCCGTGAAAAGAGATACGGAATCACCGCTGACATCAGGGAAATGTATCATCAGGTGTTGATGAGGGAAGAAGATCGTCCTTCTCAGCGTCTATTATGGCGTGGGATGAATCGACTAAATCTTCCAGACACATATGAGATGACTGTAATGATGTTCGGTACAGTATGCAGTCCGAGTAACGCACAGTTCGTTAAAAATTTGAATGCAGAAGGATTCAGAAAAGATTACCCAGCTGCAGTAGACGCAGTAATCCAAAGGTTCTATATGGACGACTATCTTGATAGCCTTGATACTGAGGGAGAGGCAATACAGCGCCAGCAGCAGGTATTTGAAATCTTAAGAAAAGGAGGATTCCATTTATGCAGCTGGACCTCAAATTCTCAGTTAGTGATTGACAACTTGGAGGAAGAACTGAAGTCTGAGAGTATGAAGGCTATGCGTTCTAGTGAAGACCCTGTGGAGCGCGTTCTCGGCCTTCATTGGAACGCTGCTGACGATTCATTTCCCTTCAAGTGGCATTTTCATCGGGTCAGTGCAGATGTAGTATCAGGATTAAGAGTTCCCACAAAACGAGAAGCACTCGGTTTGGTGATGAGCTTGTTTGACCCTCTTGGATTTATTGGGAATCACACCGTAAAAGCGAAAATATTACTACCGGACGCGTGGCGCAGCAACATTGGGTGGGATGATCCCTTGCCTGCAACAACACACGATAGTTGGTTCAGTTGGTTGCAAGACCTGAAGGAAATAGAGAAATTTTGCTTACCCAGATGCTACTCCACCGCTTTTTCAAAGTCCCCCTGTGTTGAGCTGCATATTTTCTGCGATGCAAGTGAGTCTGCTTTCGCTGCCATCGCTTACTTTCGAGTGAAGTCAGAAGATGGGTATGAAGTATCTTTCGTAGCATCGAAGACGCGCGTGGCACCCTTGAAACCACTGTCCATTCCAAGGATGGAGTTACAAGCAGCCTTGATGGGAAGTAGATTGGCAAAAACCATCAAAGACGAACATGAAAGAGCTGTCAGCAAGACTTGGTTTTGGAGTGACAGTAAGACGGTAATTCAGTGGCTGCGCTCGAATGGATGTCGTCACCTACAATTCGTGGCGCATCGTGTAGGTGAGATTCAGGAGCTCACTGATATCCAAGATTGGCTTTGGATTCCCTCTAATGAGAATGTCGCAGATGAAGCCACTCGTAATGTGAAGCCATCAAATTGGAACACTTCGAGTAGATGGCTGAATGGCCCAGAATTTCTGAAAAAACCAGAGACAGAATGGCCTAAAGAAGCATTTAAACAATTATCAAATGATGAATCAAATATGACTGCCGAGTATTTGATGGCTATTCATGTAGAGGAACCGCTGTTTCAAGTAAAAAACTATTCGCTATGGATAAAGATGGTTCGCGTCGTTGCCTGGGTCAAGCGGTTTGTTAGATGTCTCAAGCTAAAGGTGAAGATTTTTGGACCGCTTGAAGTGTTTGAACTTCAAGACGCAGAAGTGTACTGGTTCAAGATAGCCCAGCGGGAATCTTTCACAGAAGAAATAGAGGCGTTGTCGTCAAATCGAAGTTTGAATAAAACAAGTAAACTTCTGCAGCTATGTCCATTTGTTGATAATGATAGTTTATTAAAAGTAAAAGGAAGGATACATGACGCGGACGTTCCTCGAGTAATGAAATTCCCGGTAATCTTAGACCCTGGTGATGATGTCACTAGAAAAATTATTGATTACTATCATAATGCAGCCAACCACATAGGGCAGGAACGTGTGGTTAATGAAATACGGCAAAAATATTACGTACCTCACTTGCGAGCAGCTGTACGAAGTTCATGGTCACGGTGTCAGTTCTGTAATAATGCCCGTGCCCAACCAATTGCGCCACAAATGGGAAGACTTCCTATAAGCAGACTGCAGCAATATACAGCCCCTTTCACTGAGACAGGTATTGATTACTTCGGCCCATTAGATGTAACTGTTGGTCGCCGGAGGGAAAAGCGGTACGGAGCCATTTTTACTTGTCTGACAACAAGAGCTGTGCATGTTGAGCTTGCACATTCGTTAACTACGGATTCGTGCATTATGGCGATCCGTCGTTTCATATCCAGAAGAGGATGTCCAATTGCAATACACTCAGATAATGAAACCAACTTTCGTGGAGCTGATGTTGAGTTAAAGAAGTCTCTTCTAGAAATTGACCAAAAGAAAGTAAAAGAAAAAATGGCTCAGAAAGGAATAACATGGAAATTCATTCCCCCATTATCGCCCCACATGGGTGGTCGCTGGGAATCTCAAGTAAAGGCCATTAAGAAGGCACTGTATGCGACTTTAAAAGAATTGGCCCCAAGAGAAGAAGTGCTTCTTACCTTATTAGCTGAAGCAGAACATACGGTTAATAGCCGCCCTTTAACTTACGTAGCCATAGAACCTGGAAATTCAGAAGCCTTAACTCCCAATCATTTTCTTATTGGGAGATCAAGTAATGTACAGCCTGCTGGAGTCTTCACTAAAGAAGACATGTCGCCGAGGAAGATGTGGCGCTATTCCCAAAGACTGGCGGACAGTTTTTGGAAGCGCTGGATTTCTGAATATTTGCCCACCTTGACCAGAAGAACACGATGGTTTCAGGTATCAGACCCACTATTAGAAACTGACGTGGTCTTAATCATAGAGACCTACCACGCAATAAATATCCTAAAGGAATAATTACGAAGACTTACCCTGGTAAAGATGGTATAGTACGTGTGGTAGATGTAAAGACGTCAACAGGAACGTATCGAAGACCTGTTATTAAATTGGCTAAACTAGATGTCAAACGCGACGCGGGATAGGGTGAAGTTGAAAACTACACCGAGGGAGAGTATGGTTGCGCGTCGCATAGTGAAGTGACGGGTTGTGTTGCTTTGACATTTTACTGATATTAGTGCGTTAAAAAAATCAGAGTAGGTAGTTTCCTTTGGTTACCATAGTGGGAAAATGAGTTGTCATTATATAAATAAATAAAGAAAAAATTGGTTTTTGCTTTCCATAAAAGGTTTTATTAAGATTGTTGCCATAAGTTATCAGCTGCTTAATTGAGCGCAAACAGGTGGTATGCAGGAAGCAGTTCACATGAAATAAGTGCTATGTTTGCTGCCACGTTTCCAAATAGACCATTTCCCTCCCATACAACGGTTCAAAGAATTATCACAAAATTTGAAAGGACAGGTACAGTAATTGAAAATTGCAAATGTGTCTTAAATGAATGGCAAAATAATATAAGGCATGAAAATGAAAATGAGTTTAACATCTTAGCTGCAGTGATGGAAAATCCTAATATCAGGTTAAGACAAATTGCTGAAAATTGTGACATTCACTTCACTACTGCACACAAAATTTTAAAGAAACATAAATTTCATTCTTACCACTATCAATGTCACCAAGAACTTTTACCACGTGATATGAAAAGAAGACCAGAATTTTGTTATAACATGATGGAAAAAGCTAATGAAGATAGGAACTTCTTAAAAAATATATGTTTTACGGATGAATGCACATTTACTCTTGATAATGAGCCAAACAGACAAAACTGCAGAATATGGGGAACTCAGAATCCTCGTCTCTGTTTGCAAACACACACACAATATCCGCAAAAATTAAACGTCTGGGTGGGTATTTTAGGGCACAATATCATTGGCCCTTTTTTTATCGATGGTACTTTAACTGCTGAAAAGTATCTGGAAATGTTGGAAGACCAAATAACATCAGCTTTAAACGAGGCAGCCAGAGAAAATGAAGAAATCTGGTATCAAATGGACGGCTGTCCTGCACACAATAGCAGAGATGTGCGCGAATATCTAAATGAAAGTTTTAATCATAAATTCATTAGTAAAGGATATGCAGTGGACTGGCCTGCTCGAAGCCCTGACCTCTCGATGAACGATTACTTCTTGTGGGAAGAATATTAAGAAACTGCATTCGAGATGAGTGTGCTAGAATAACTCCCTACCAATTAGCAAATGCTAGAAGAACATTTTATGATAGGTTAGGGTATTGTTTAGCTGCAAATGATAGCTTATTTGAACATTTGTTATAAATATTTTGATTTTGTTATCAAACTAATTTATTTAAACGTTGATTTGGTGCACATGTAGTTGAAATACTTTAATATTAAAATGTTCTTGAGTCCTTATTATGATTATTATTGATTATAAGCATTTAACTTTGTCAAAATTATTAGACTGACAGTTTTTAATGACAGTACTTTTCTAGCACATTTCATGAGTGGCTATTTGTTTCAATAATTTCAAGGCACCACTGATTTTTCTGAAAATGGTAATTCTAATTTCTTTATTTTTTCGGTTTTCCGAGATGTTAAATGACAAATAATGGCATGAATGGATGCAGAATTTTTTCTCTACAAAAAACTTCTGTACAAGTTTGCTCTAAAATAATTAGGGAAGCAAATATTTCCATATAACGAAATTACTATTCAAATACCTATGGTGCATAAAGCATTTCTACACCCTGTATATTATTTATCTTCTTGACATACAACTTCTTAAAAACGTTGGAAAGCATGGGTAGCAAGCTTATGGGCCTGTAGGAGGAGACATCTTCTGGTTTTTCCCAGGTTCGAGATTCGTGATGATTTGGGGGACTTTCCAGGTGCAGGGAAAATAGTTTGTTCCCAGTATAGCATTGAAGATAAACGTTATGACTTTTAGGCATTTTTCTGACAACTTTTGTAAGATTTTTACAGAGATTAGGACATATCCAGGTGCCTTTTTAATATTGATTTCTTTCATTATGATCTGTTTTACTTCCTTAGTCGTAGACTTGTTATGTGGCAGATCTCTTTGAAATGGCACATCCAGGAAGACAGTTATTTCGATTTCTTCTGTAGCGGTAGTTCTGAAGGAAAGGTTTTGGTTGATATTGTTTCTGCCGCAGTTGTCTTTTTTCTGCAATTTTCAGCTTGATAGGGGTGGCACATCACCTTTTCTTTGGAGTATTTCATAGTCAGCAGTCGCGAACTATGCTGCATTTTGGATGCCTTTTGTTAGATTTTCAACCGCAGTTTCTATGTCTCCTCCTAGTTCGGTCTATTTTCTTGTCAGACAAGAAGTGATCATGGTTAGGTGTCCAATTGTTGACTTATGTTCTTCACTTTGCGTTGTATTCGGTCCGCTGTTGGTCTCACAACCTGCTCGAGTTCGGTGTGAAACAAGTTCTCAACTGTTTCAATTCATCTTGTAGGTGATCTGCGGCTTCGGCGTTTTCCCTCAATCTTTCAGGGACAATTAGTTTTACCATGTTATCGGCGCGTGTAATGTGCCCAAACAACTTAAGGATGCTGACATAAACCATTGTCGAGAGAGTCTGTGTTTGGGTTTAATTTCACTGACTATGGAGATGTTCGTGCGGTGGGCTGTCCAAGAGACTCTCCAATTGTCCAGGTTTCATAAGTATACCTCAATACAGAAAATACAAGAGAATGTACAAGGTTAGTCTTGGTGTTTCTAGTTTTGTCTGAGGATTTCCATGTACGTGTCAGTTGAGTCATTGCTGCTCGGCCTATTTGAATTCTTCTGCGGATTTAATTTTCACATCCACCAGTGTTGCTAATCAGTACTCCTACTATATGAAGCTGTTGACAACTTCATACTCATGTATGTTGAACGTTTGAGGCGCCTGTGAGTTGGCTCTCCCTATTCACAATCATGATTTTTGTCTTGTCTCTGTTGATTTCTAAGCCATATTCTTGACTGGCATGTTTTAATATACCTATTAAATGTATCGGCTCTTCCTGGTTGCTAGCTATTAACAGTGTATTATCCGCATAACAGAGATTTGAAATTTTAGTTCCACCTATGGTAACACTCCCTTGTCATTGGTGTAGAACAATTCTTATAATATGCTCACTGTATAGGAGGGGAGAGAGGATGCAGCCCTGTTGTATACCTTTATTTATGGTACTTACATCTGGCCGACAGTTTGTTATCGATTTTAACTTTAGCTGAGGAGGTTTCATACAGAGACTTGACAACATCAATCAACTGAATAGGAACACCCATTATTTTTAATACACGCCATAGTTGACTTCATTTGACATTGCCAAATGCTTTGGTGTAATCCACAAAGCAGAGATAAGTAGGTAGATACGTTATTCTCTCATTTTCTTGATAATCTGACGTAAATTAAGTATTTGCTCCCAAGCACCCTTGTTTTTCACAAATCCAGCCTGTTCTGGTGATAACTGGAGTGATATAAATGGCTCTAAACGCGAATGTATAATGTAGAGCATAATTTTGCTAATGTGTGTAATCAGGGCAAGCAAGCGGTAGTTTTCACAGTTGTTTTGCCCTTTTTATGCAACGAGACTATTATTCATCAATCCTCTGGCTATTTTTTTGTCTTTCAGATTTGGAAACAGATTAAGTGAATCATTTTCACCAAAATCTCAGGAAGTAATTTTAGAACCTCTGCCGTAATCATAATCATATCCTGGAGACTTATTGTTTGCCACTCCACTGGTACTTTGTCAAGGAGTATATTATCTGGTTTCGGTTCGTAATCATCCGGTAATGAACACGAGATACTGTCGTTGGACTAGAGATTTTCACAATATTTGCGCCATATGTCTAGAACTTTATCGAGATCTGTTATAAGTTGGTAGTTTTCATCAAATACAGCCCAGTTCTTTGATTTAAATTTCTGTTGAAAATTTTTATTTTTTGGAATGCATTATGTGTACTCACGTGCTCTGCATGCTTTTGAATACCAGCGCATATTTCATTGTAATGATTCTTGTCACGACGGCAGTGGAGTTGGATGTCGGAAGACAGTTTCTTTTACTGTGATACTTGATCTGATGTGTTTAGTCTGCACGAAATAAGATTCTTTCGGTTGTCGATTATTTTGTGAGTGTCATCAGATAAGCTATGGCTTACGTTTTTCTTGTGTTTGTGATTGCAGTGTGTGTCTGACAGATTTAATAACCACGTCTTTTAAGCTTGTTCATTGTTCGTTAAGATCTTCAGAAGAAATAAATGGTAAATTTCTTTCGAGGTCATCATGTAAGCTTACTTTATTCCTAATGGGTGGTAATTTAGATAGTGAATGCATTTTGTTGTTTAGCTTTAAGTGTTACTCGTAGGACAAGACACGTGACTGCAGGTAATGGTTTGGCATTTAGTATTGTTGATTTTCATCTACTACTAGTTAAAATGAAGTCTGTTCGATTCCTAGTGTGCCTTACTGGGGATGTCCATGTATAAAGTGTCCGTATGTGTTGTTTGAATAAGGTGTTAGCAATTACAAGGTTGTTATCTACACAAAATTGAAGTAAACATTCTCCATTTTCATTTCGTTGTCCAATGTCATCCCTACCCACCACATGCCTCATGAATGTCCCGAGGTGTATCTCCAATTTTAGAATAAAAATCGTCTAAAATAAGAAATTTTGCGATTGGAAATTTTTTCTAACGTGGATTCAAGGGTGTTATAGGATTCCTCACGTACAAGTTTAGGAGTATTCAGTGTGGGCACATATGCTTGTATTATATTAAGCATTACAGGTTTTGTATGGAGCTTTATAATAATAATTCTATCGCCTACTGCGTTGCATCCAGACACGTACTTGTTTAACTTGTTAGATATTAAAACAGGAACTCCATGTAAATTTTTGTCTTCTAGCCCGGAATGGTAAATAGTATATCAAAAACTTTGAAAATGTCCAAGGGAGGCCTCTCCAGTGACTCACTGAAACACTAGCTATTTTAATGTGTCCTACGATTTAAGCTCATTTGAAACAATATCAAACTTTCCAGGCTGCAGCAGACCCCGTACATTCCAGGTGGCTATGCGAATGGGTTTTCTTCTGCGTATATATTTTTTTATACTGGTAGCAGATTTCGCACAAGTTGCCGAGTGTTCCACATTCATGTGCCCAGTCGCCAATTTAATGCTTCCTACCCTGGACGTAGCAGAGCGTCAAGTGTTAGTTGGTTCGCATAACTCACTGTTCTCTGTAGTAGCCATATCCGTAATGCTCCTGGGAAAATTAGTGTAGTCGATTCCCGTGCCGTCTTACACCGCAGTACTCCAACCGCTTATAAACTACTATAGTTGTGTCTGGAGAAATCCACGAACAGACCATGCCAAGATAATTTCTTTTCTGCTCTGTTGTGGTATTGTTGGCTACTCCTGCCCTCAACTAAGGTAGAGTTAGAGGGTATTTAATTTCTCTAGACTCCTCTTCTGCCCAAGCCGTTGATTTCACCAGGGGTTCAGATTGATTGAATGCCGCCTGAAATTCGGCGTTGTGGAGTTGCTGCTCTTCTAGAGTACAGACGCCAACTGCACTGGTTGAGATGCTGGCAGTACCGTCTACTCAATTCAGTAGCACAAAAATACAATCTTCCTGCCCCGACTATTTTTCTATCTAATTCAGTTACTTCGACACGAAGTATTGAAATTCCCTCATATCGAAAACCACTGAGTCAAGTATCTCTAAAATTCGTGTCAACCTACTGATGAAACCACTATACCAAATCTCTGTCTCGGCTGTACGGGTCTTTTAGTGAAGAGCCCAGCCCACTAGATCCCTCCCTCGTATTGGGGGGTACATAAACGTGCTGTGCGGTGTACGTATGTTAGTATGTGTACACGATTCCGGTTGCCAGGAAGTCCTGAAGTCTTGGATAATTTTTATACGATAGGTCCTCCGAAAATGAAGGCAACATCAACTTTTGAGCTATGGTCGAAGGCAAATTTTTTTTTAAAATAAATAACTGGTTCATAACATTTCATTATACTAGCGAAACGGAATGAGTGTCGAAGTATTCTTGGAAAGCATCGAAGGGCGCTTTTCTTGGGTGGGGGGTACCATATATTTTTAATAGTTGATTTAGTGAAATTACAACGTTACATTTTTCCCTGAATAGTGCCCAGTCGGTTCTGTTGTTGTGCAAGGTTGGTTGTTTTTCTTTATTTAAGATTTGCGAATGAATGGTTATTAACACTGGGGAATGGTCTGACGACAAGTCAACACAAGATTCTGCTTTACATTTCTTTGTATTGATGCCTTTTGTGATGCAGAAGTCTATGGCATTGGGGATCTTGTTTCGGACATGTATGTTGGTTGGCCAGTTGAGATTTGTTTGCCTTCATGGCTTTGACCGTATGGTGTTATTAGTCTCGAGCCCCATATTGGATGTTTGGCATTATAGTCAACACTGACGATGAACCTATTTCCGAGTGTATTCAAAAATCCTTCATAGTGTTCGTTTGATGTTTTATGTTTAGGTGAGCAATAAAAGACATTGTTATTGGTCGATGTTCTTGTTCAATTGTGACACTGGTGGCCTGTAAGTAGTCTTTGTTGAATTTTTCCCTTTCATAATGTCTGATGCTGTCATGTACTATAATGGCAGTTCCTCCATGTGCTTTGTCATCTGGATGTAGGTGTGGTCTAGTTTATATTTTGGAATCTGCAGGTAGAGTTTGTCTGTGAAATGCGTTTCTGAGATCATCATGATGTCGATGTTTTGCTCATATATGAATGTTTTAAGTTCTCGAGTGTGTTATTGGAGGCTATTGGTATTCGAAATGTATGTAGATTGTTCCATTTCTTTAAAATATTCATTATTAGAATCTGCAACTTTGCCCCAATTCAGTTGAACTTCTACCTCATACCGTTTTGGAAATCCCAATGTTAAGTTTTTGAAATTGAATAACCCTGTATACAATAATGCATAATACATAAAAGGGCAATTTTGCTTTTTCTGAATTGTTCAGCTTATTTCTACTTTTTCCCAAAGTCAGACCAAAGTTTCTTGAAAGTTTAAAAGCTCTAGTTATGACAAGACAATAGCATTTGTTACAATTAGTTTATTTTTTGAAAAGTGTTTTGATTGACAAGTTGTCATGAATGATGAACTAATATAATAATTAAGATTATACCACTCACTCCCTCTAACATCAATTAATGAAAAACGGCAAAATTCATAGTAACAAATATACTAACTTTTGATAATGTACATAGCAACGGTGATAATCATATACCTTCTTGACTAATAACTGATAGTCAAATACCTTCACATACATCGCGTTTTCTGCTGAAAGTACAATCGTCATAGCAACCACACTAACTGTACTTTTAATATTTATAAATAAACTGTTCCAACATTGTTTATTTACTCCTGATGTAATCTAGCCGAATGCAACTCGTGTCTTCTTGATTATCAAATAATCATTTCTGTTTCCACTCGATATATTGTTTTAGTCTATATCTCGTGTAAACAGAAATGATTATTTGATAATCAATAACCCACTAGTTGCATTATATATGATTATACCACTCCCTATAACATCAACCAATGAAAAACAGTAAAAATGCAGTTACAAATATACTAACTTTTGATAATGTACATTGCAACGGTGATAATCATATACCTTCTTGACTAATAACTGATAGTCAAATACCTTCACATACATCGCGTTTTCTGCTGAAAGTACAATCGTCATAGCAACCACACTAACTGTACTTTTAATATTTATAAATAAACTGTTCCAACATTGTTTATTGACTCCTGATGTAATCTAGCCGAATGCAACTCGTGTCTTCTTGATTATCAAATAATCATTTCTGTTTCCACTCGATATGTTGTTTTAGTCTATATCTCGTGTAAACAGAAATGATTATTTGATAATCAATACTCCTCTAGTTGCATTATATATAATAATATTAACTATGCCAGTGTTGGTCTCAACAAAAAATGAAAAAATATTACTTACATTCTCGTTCTCTTAATCTCTGTAAGTTTTGCTGTAATGCGCAGTAGCAAAATTTTGCGACTTACTAATTGACCCATCTAATCATCAAATTTACTTGTGCTTTCCTCAACATAAATGTGTTAGTTATGTATTTCAATAACTTATGTATTTGCAGTACTTATAAACAATAAGCAACTTGCAACCACGTCTGCTTAGGGAATTACCTTATTTCTACAAATATTCCTTATATAAATCTTCCTGTCACGAAAAGTAAATATATTGAATCTGACACTTTTTTGTTTATAGGTATGGATGAAAGAAGGTCTTCCATCATTAATATGTACAACATGCATAGAACGTCTGCGAGTAGCCTACGATTTTCGAACGGTCTGTCTTCAGTCCGATAGTACTTTGCAGAGATATATAAGTCACTTGCAGGATGAAGCAAAGCAAACAATCAATGGCCAGAGGCCTCTTACAACACCAACAAAATTTGATTTTGGGATCCCCACTGGCACGCATGACAATTTACCATGCATTATTGAAGAACCCCAAAATGCAGAGTATTTACATCTTAAACACTTTTTAGACAATGATGAAGAATTAACTAAATCTGACCATTTAGTGGATGCCGCTACATCTCGTAGTACCAGTCCCGACTCGGCTGCCATTGCTGTTAGTTACATGAACAGTCACACGCAACACGATCCACAGCAGCATAACCACCACCAGCAGCAGCCACAGCAACATCAGCAGCAACAGCATCCACAACAACAACACCATTATGAGAAAATTGAACGACCAATTTTACATTTGCAAGAGCAGCATGTGCAGATCGAAGAGCAACCTCAGCTACAGCAGTTCAAACCTCCACCACGTCAGGTTATTAAGCGGACGACAGGTATTCAAGTGCGACCACCTACGCCATCTACAATGCAAGATGGAGCAGATGTAAAACCGTTTACTTGCACTGTATGTGGAAAAAATTATAGAAAAAATGCAAATTTACGCATACATATGCGGACCCATACAGGAGAGAAGCCGTTTGAGTGTCGCTATTGTGAAAAGAGATTTTATCACTCCTCCCATTTGCGTGAGCACATTCGGAGGCATACAGGAGAGAAACCATTCCAATGTGCTGTTTGTAACAAAAGGTTTACCATTAAGGGTGAGCTGACAATGCACATGAAATCCCATACAGGAGAAAAACCTTACGCTTGTACATGTTGTGATAGGCGCTGTTTAACAGCTGCTGATCTCAAAGTTCATATGAGAACACACACAGGAGAAAAGCCATTCGCCTGCGTTACTTGCGGGAAGAAGTTTGCTAGTACCTATATTTTAAATTCACACATCAAAACACATACGGGAGAACGGCCATATTCATGTACAGTTTGTGATAAAACTTTCACGCAATCGTCACATTTGAATGTCCATATGCGTAAACATACAGGGGAAAAAGTAAGCTGTAAAGTCTGTGATGCAAAGTTCACCCACTCGTCACAGTTGACTGTTCATATGCGCGAGCATACTGGAAAGCAGCCTTACAAGTGCACAATGTGCGATAAAGTCTGCAATTATGCATCCGAATTGCAAACGCATATGATGAAACACACAGGCGAGAAGTTTGCTTGTGTAACTTGCGACAAAAAGTTTACTACTGCTGCTTACTTGCAGGAACATACACGCACTCATACTGGCGAAAATTTATCAACCTGTACTATTTGTGACCGGCAGTTTACGAGACATCAGTATTTAGAAAAACATATGCGAACTCACACCGGTGAAAAGCCATATACATGTTTCACTTGTGGAAAGAAATTCACCCAATCATCTTCGCTGAAGGTTCATATTCGAATTCATACCGGCGAGAAACCCTATCATTGCCAGATCTGCGATCGTAGATTTACAACGTCTTCTGACTTATCTGCTCATAACAAGAAACACAAAAAGTATATTAATTTATAAATAGGTTATTTTGATCTTTCTTTAAATTCTGCAAAGGCGTGGCCCTTGCATATATGTATGGATGTTTATTTTCTGTCATTTTTTGTTGTATGTTTTTTTTAAATAAGAAATTTTAAGACTGCCCTTTTTTACGTAGTGTGTAATTACTGATCAAATGGCTTGTTTGGTTACTGGAGATACTGATGGCTGTTGATGATCTCAAACTGAAGACAACTTTTGTGCTGTTATTTTAATCTGAATTTGAAATATGTTGTATAATGCTGCAAAACATTAACAATAATACCTACTGTCAATACAATGTACACGTTTTGATGGAGAGCTACAAAATTGATTTGCAGCAATATTTTTAATTTGCAGCAATTTTAGAGCAATCCTAGATAACTGAGACTTGTCGCTTATTAGTTTAATTTGAACTTAGCAATGTAAGCACTTAGAGGTAATAGAAAATAACTGCAATATTTATAAAATTAATTTAATAACGTATCCGGTTTGCCATATTTGCTTTAAACAAATTCTTAGTAATTCTTATACGTTGATGGCTGATGTAAGTTTTAATTTTATATTTATAAGAAACTATCGAGTTGCATAGGTTACATAGAATATGTATTTTTCAATTTTTCCGTAGTGAAAGTTTATGTAATAAAGTAATTACGGAATTGGACTGATTTTTATTAATATTTTGTCGGTGAGCCTACAGTTACCATTTAGTGTGGAAGCACCAAAACTGTAAATTCTATTTTTAGCTTAAGATAAGAATCTAATAATTGATTAATATTGAACTTGCATAACCTTTCCACACGTATCAATTTTTCCAGTGGTGACATCTGTGGTAGTTGGTGTTGTGGCAATAATAAAAATAAAATATTGCAGTTGAGTATGTATATGAATTCCCTATTTGAATAGCGTTTGATCAGGAATTAAAGCTTTGCATTCAATTAATCAATGGCGAATTTAATTATGCCTCTTGCATCTTACGTTTACAATTTTTCTTGGACATTTTGCTGCGACGCATTGAATCGTTGAGGTTAAGTTACCTATCGATATATTCTAATCTAAATTGAATTTCTGTGGTAATAGTTACAGTTGACAACTATACGTCCCGATCGGAGTTTGCCGAAGTTCGCTATTGAACTACAGATGGCGCCTCCTTTCCAATTTGAGCATTTTATCGGTTTAATTTATTTTACTTTCGTAGTCAATGGAATTGTATATATGGATTATTGTTAAACAAACTAGGATAGTTTTTTTAGTTGCATGTAACTGCATTTTTAATTGGTAACTGAGATGTGACTAATTTAAAATTATTTCAGCACGGCAGTATCAATCATCTAAAGTGAGTTTAGTTTCAACAGCTTGCTTGCTTAGAAAACGAATAGTTGTTTATTCGGCAAATTTCACGTTTTATAATTGTTTTATATTGTAGCTTTAATATTAAAATTTGATATGACATATGACAGGTTTGAATTATTTACATGGCAGGTAAGATCATTTAATCAACAGCAATATCCCAAGTGCATTAAAATAGCCGATTAAATTTTGACGTTTTCTGTCAGAATGTTTTGCTAGGAAATTTGTCAAGTAATTTTGACGCTCAACGAGATATGTTTATTTCTTCATAGCAAAACATTCTGACAAAAAATCGTCAAAATTTATTCAGGCTAGTTTACATGCACGCGGGATGTTCGGCGTGATTATTTCCTGAATAAATAGATAAAATTCGGTTGGTGAAGTACCTTAATAATCATGTTAAAATTATTCACAAGCGTGACAAATTTTGACGTTTGAATTTTGGTCATTATTAAACTGACAGAAACCATAGTGATTATGCATTATTATGAATATGAAGAAAATAATCGACGATTAATAGTCTGGACAATTAAGCGTTTGCTGCCCTTAGGTTTCAAAATGTCGCTATTACTAATCTCTCTCATTATCACATTTGCTTGTTAAATAACTATTTCCGTTGATCGTTTCATTATGGGTTTCATTAATGTAGAGAAAATGGTTTATTAATGAATAAATTTTTATAATAATAGTTATTTAACCAACAAGTGTGTTAATGAAGGCGATTAATAATCGAAACTGTTTAAAGCACGAACGAGCGATAGCGAGTGAGTGCCTTTAATAGTTGATATTATTAATCGCCCATTAACAAACGAGTTGATTACAAAATTTTTTCGTTGACCGCAAACTCTTTTTTTTGTGGCGAAAAAGTTGATTAATACAACTAACCTCCATGCAAAATATCATCAAAACGTCAAAATCGCAAAAACAATTAATGAAAAAGAGTGTATTAATCAAAAACAGTGTTTTAATAGATCTATTAATACATCGTTTTTAAAAACAGTTAATTAATTAAAAAGAGTGTATTAATCAAAAACAGTGTATTAATGACGTCTATTAATCCATCCTTTTTTAGGAACAATAATTAATTAATATTGAAATTAACAAGCGGTCAACGAAAAAATATTTTTCCTGCTATCGATCATGTAAGTCAGTGATACAGCCTTAGTAACAAAGCGTGTAAGTCGGTGTAACATTTGTTTGCTGCTTTCCCTTGACAACGGAACTTAATATTATCATTAAGTTCCTAGGATAATATAGTAATTAACAACGTAAGATGCAGACTTAAACGTTTTGTTTATAATTGCAAGTGTTTATGTGACATGTGACACTCACAGGTAACACAACTCACGAAAGGGATTGAAATCAACATTAAACCTGGTGACAGGTGACAAACCCAACGATTTTTTTAAATCTAGTAAAATTTCGATAAGCAGCGGAAAAAATATAATAAGATAACTCGGAATGTATCGCCTATTAACATTTTCGGTAGGCAACAAGTTTCGGCTTCTCCTTGGCTTGTACTTGCTTACCTCAAATGTTAATAGGTCCTTGTCCTTACATTCCTTGTTACTTAAATAGCTATTAGCAAATATGCTCTTTGCTATTAGTATAGATAATCAACGTTTTGTTTAAATTTGGGAGGGAGTAGATAATAGTTATTTAGGGTGCAAGTGCGTAGAGCTAGTTTTTAGTTATGACCGGGTCAGAATTAAAATATGAGCGTAGCGAGTGTTTAAAAATGCGTGAGCGACTAAGCATCCTTTACGCATGTGTATTTATACAATATTTGATCTCCGATAGAATCTAGAACCTGGTAAATATAAAAAAATATAAATAAGGGTTACCACATTAAATAACAGGTTTGCCTTTATTTTCTCTATATTATCTCTCTATATATTCCCCTAATTTCTCTTTAACAATCGGTCGCAATTTTACGTGGATAAAAGTTTTTCTGACTACGTGACTAATGAAATAATGTTATTAAACAGTCGCTTTACAAACTTAAAACTGCTAACTAATAGGAATTTATTATACAAGACGATAAAGTTAAAGTTTATCCACGAGTGAATCGTTTAACGTCGAGACGAAGTCGAGAAGTTAATGATTCAAGAGTGGATAGAAATAACTTTATCGTCGTGTATAATACAATATTTTTTTTCTATAGCAAGAACTTTAACAATTTTAAAAGAAAATAAGAACAGTCAATCACATTTTAAAATGTCAGTAGCTAAATTGGGTTGCTACGATAAAACGAAGCTGTCATATTTAATTTAAACAAAAGTTAGAAAATTAAATTACTTTATCTACGACCACTACTAAAAGTAGGCCTTTTAGCGCTAGCTTGTTTCACTAAAAGTGACGTTTTATAGTTTAGCGTGGTTAAAGCAGTCAGCTGTTTACTTTTAGCCCATGTGCTAAAAGTGAAGTGAGGTTATAAAACTTACAATTTCGAACTGGAAGTCGAGTTGTAAAGTTATTCTAGTTGCTTCTTGCGTTACAGGTAAAGTATTTTTGAAATAATTAAAGCGTTATGTAATGAATACAGTCAGATGTGGAGAATTAATAATTACATTTCGTAACTTACCTTGACAGTACTGGCTTCGCAAACATTCGTCCGCGCGGCATGGTCTACTGTTTATTATGACATAAATTAGAAGTGTCGTAGATGCAAACCTTTGTTAAATCGTTATTTATGGATTAATAACAGTAAAATTAAGGTCGTAGATAAAATATTGTATGCAACGGGTGCTAAAAGTCGTTTATGCACGAGACATGTTATGAAAGTCAGCCTTCGGCTTCGTTTCATAATTTTCATGTCTCGTGCATACACGTTAACTTTTACCACTTGTTGCATAAATAGCTATTATCTATCCTTGATGTTAAAGTGCTACTTTATCTACCCTTGCTATTAAAGTAAAATTTGACCTTTTGTTTTTTGATAAAAGCACACTTTAGCATGTGCTATAGAAAAAAGTCAATTTCATACTGCTGCAGATAATGGTATATTATGTTATTAGGAGCAAAAGTTTACAACGTTGTGAATAAAATCCGAAAAAATTGCTTTATCTCGTCAGCGGCTGATAAAGTGTTTAGATGCAATGGCAATGAAGTGACAGTTTAGCATCATCAATCAAGCAGTATAATGTCACATTTTACTGACATTTGAAGAAAAAATATTGTACAATATACGTATGAGAATGCATTATTAACGTAGTTGCGAAAATGTCACACGCGTATGTTAATAATACTTTTTCTACGGTCACCTTTAAAAGTGACTATTAAGCGCTCACTGTCAATGCGAAAAGTTAGCGATTCACACATTTTTTCCCTAGTAACAACCATTTTAGCATCGCAACCACGTAAACAATGTCTTAATGAAATAATCGCGTCACTTCATTTTACTTTACGCATCGCCATGGCTAACCTGATTATTAATTTAATTCGTCATTTTTCTGGAACTGGCTAAAATTATTGACAATTGCATCATGGTGCGTCCACATCACGCAACAGATTTATTGAGTTTGTGAGTTTTTGTGAAGTTGAAGATGGAATCTGAAGGTAATTGCACCCCGCCTGAAGTATTTGAAGCGACCCAGACAGCAACCAACGAGTGTTGTTGCCGGCCAAATCGCGGTGGCCTTTATGAACGGCGGTACAACGACTTCATCAAATGGTGTGTATCGAAATTTCAATTATTTAACAATTTTGTTATTTATTTAGGACCGTATAAAAAATTGTGTATGTATTTCGAGTGTAAAGAGCCATTTTGGTATTCGGTTGCTTTTTCGCGCCTCGCTGCCGCTCGGCACGAAACTCGCATCCTCATACCAAAATGGCTCTCTTTACACACTAAATACATAAATATCTATTTACCACGCTTCTGTTGTAAATATTTATTAGAACACGATTCGGGCACAGCCAAACTTTTCGTATTGTTTTATAAAAATCAAGATTATTATTAGTACGATTTATTTTTGCTAGCGGATTAGTTATTTATGTACCAAGAATATTATTTTACCATAAATGTTAATGGCAGCGTACATACCGGGTGACTATAAATGATTGTGATTTTTTTTCTTAGGTTGGCACTGTTTATGTTGGTGGCACTGTAAGTCTATGTCAAATTCAATGTTCGCAGGTTAGGTTTTTGCGTCATTCTGTATCAAAACTGACGCAAAATCTAACCTGCTAACCTCGAATTTGACATAGACTTTCAGTGCCACCAACATAAACAGTGCCAACCTAAGAAAAAAAATCACAATCTTTTACAGTCACCCGGTACATCAAACAAGTAGAGACACTCATGCCAAATGTCTAAGCTTGCCTATCAGATGGCAGCACAGAATTCTACCAATCAGAGTCAGTTACTAGCTCTGCTACCAATCATATGTGATCAAGGCCGACTATATTAAATGTAAAGTTTTACATTTAATATAGTCGGCCTTGATGTGATAAAGTAGTGGCGCCATCTGTTTTTGCTATCGGAAAGTACCCCCCAGCAGCCGTTCAAGGTCATCCAAATCGGTATTTTGACATCAAAGGAAACGACAGTGAGAGTCTCTACTTGTTTCATTTATGTACGCTGCTAATGGCGTCTGAGTGTAAGTATATGAAAATACGAATATCCAGTTTTTGCAATAGAATTCGATCGTGGAGTTCCCACTCTAAAGGCATAGAAATGTTTTAGCCAAAGCGTTTGTTTTTCTGTTGGTTGTTTTGAAATTATTAATGTATTTTTTTCGTTGATGGTTTATTTATGGGGTTCATTAATGTATAGAAAATCGTTTATTAATAACCCCTACTAATGAATGATTTTTTTATTAATAAACGATTTTGGTATAGGTAATCGAAGATACCATTAATGTCAAAATTTTAAGTGTCAAATTCTTTTCATGGAATAAAATAAAATTTTCTTCAAATTAATAAGACACGATCAACGGAAAAATATTGTAACTAACTCGTGTGTTAGGCTGAAAACACACGAAGCGGTTCACGCCGAGTCGGCGGCCGAGTCGGCAGCCGCCTGCGATAAAACACACGAGTCGGCGCCCAGTCGGCAGCCGACTCGGCGGCCGCCTGCGATATAAAACACACGAGTCGGCGTCGAGTAGGCAGCCGATTCGGCATAATGATGACATGTTGCCAGTATTCCTATTGAAGGCAATGGACTCGTTTTCGTTTTATTTTATTTGCATAATCAACATGCTGCATGTCCCATATGGCTGGTCTTGCCTGGATTTCCATTATTAATTTTTCGGTTTCGATATTGGAACACATAGCATTAAAATTAAATTAGTACATATATAACATTCAAAACAAATGATCAGTCAGATACTACTCATCTAAGTAAGATATTTTCATATATGACAAAGATAGTCATAAGATAGCACAGACTTGAGGGTACGCTCGAAGCGATAAGAAAACCGTGGTCGGCACCTTATTCTGCATGAGCGTACGGTCGGCGTAGTGTCGGCGTACACTCGACGTACGCGCGGTGTACGCTTGACGTACGCGCGGCGTACGCGCTACATGACGCAGCCTGTGTTTTATCCGCTTTAAATACATGGAGTCGGCTGCCGACTCGGCGTGAACCGCTTCGTGTGTTTTCAGCCTTAATCGGCGATTAATAACTCTACATTTAATGAGATCGCTAGCGCTCGCGCGTTAAAATGTCTCGATTGTTAATCGCGCTCATTAGCATACTTGTTTGTTAAATAACTATTAACTATTATTTGTTTATCTGGTCACGAAAATTCGATCTATATATTTGCATGTTACCCTTTTCGTCATATTGTAACTGTTTAAATTTATTTAAATAAGAAACACGATTTGACATTTTCATTTAAAGCAAATTGATCTTTATGTGAATAATGTGTACGGCTTGTTACGATTTGCGTTCTTTAATTTAATGAACTATGTAGGAATATACTGTACTTTAGTTAGCTGTAAGCCATCTGTATAATATTTTAAGGTAAAATTCGTAGGAAAATGTCATATTTAAATTACAACAAGCGGATGTTTAGAAACGTGCCTTTCGCTTGGGAAGCTGGAGATATTCCAATCTCACGAATAAGATTAGCGTAAGTTTATGCAGCGTTTACTTCATAAACCGAAATATTGAGTGATGTATATGACCGGTACGTGATTAGAAGAAGCAACGGTTGCAACTCGATCATAAAAACTATTTGCAGCTGGGACCAAATGCTTTAGTAGAATTTTAAATCTTTATGGCGGTAATTTACTAAGGGTCCGAACAGGCCACATTTCACCATGGGAAATCCTCAAGCTTGTAAAAATTCATAGAACTATTATGAACGGTCACGTCCGCGTAATGCCAAATGTCCAAAATTTAGACCAGCTCTGATAGGTTATTGGGAACTTTGTAAACGCCCACCGAGCTTTCTTGGTCAGAATGGACTTAGAATTAGTTAGTTAATAAGAAGATGTAAATACGTAAACTTAGGGGTTCTGTAAACGGCAGAAAAATAAATGCAAGTATTTGTATCTACTTAAGTGTTCTTATTAATCTCAGTAGCTTTGGTCTTCGTGTCCGAGTGTGTTTCAATTAAAAGGATTGCCAGTTACCCCGACTTTAGGCGTCTCGCAATAGTGGTGATCAAGCGGTGTAATTTATAACTTATTTAAATCGCACGACAGAAGATTTCTTTTGTTTCGAAGTCGGTCCAAGTGCAAGCGTTGAAATATACAAGGGGAAGCACGTGAACAGGACGGGAAAAAGCATCAAATAAACTGAGGCGGTACAACGGGAGCGTTCATTCCGAAGGGGCGGCGTAGATAAAATCCAGGAGCGTCGAGGAGTGAATGCAGGAAATTCCGTGGTCCAACGGGAGCGGTCAATCCGGGAACGGCGTAGAGGACTGGGAACGGCGTCACGTAAGAGTGGAAACGTTGGAAAACCAGCAAGCGTCGAGGAGGTGACGGCAAGGAATCCGTGGAGGCGGCCAGACAACAGGGGGGCAGTCATTCGAAGGGGCGGCGAGGCAGCATTCTGGGAACAACGTCAGGTAAAACTGACAACGAAGAAAAACCAGTGTAGTGCAGGGAAAGCCAGTAAATGTGTCGAAGTGAGTGACGGCGGAAACTCCAGAAAAAAAGACAGGAAAGCGGCTTCAGAACAGGGAGGCGGCGCGTCCAGATCTGTGGGAATAAGACGACAGCACATCGGGGAAAGCAGAAAATTCCAGTTGTGGGTAAGTAATACTTGTTGTTTGTTTCGGAATTATATGGTCTTATTATGCGATTTAGTAAGGTTGTGTATATATTTTTTTTTGAAATAATAGGATCAGGTATTCCTCGTAGTTGTCAGTAATAGTAAATTTTCGACGGGTTGTGAACTAGTTAAGTTTTTACAGCAGCGATAGGTAATTTACGAGTTACGCAAAATTCCTGGTTTACAGAATTTAAATTTTATCAAGTGTTTCATTTAAAAGAAACAATGGTTTCCGAATACAGTATTTTTTCGGTGAACGAATTAAAATACGTTGCTAATCTGTTGGAATTACCGGAGAAAAAGAAAAAGGCAGAGATCATAGAAGAATTGATTAAGGCTCAACATTCGGTAGAGGACATTAAAGTAGAATTAGGTGCCTGGGAGGAAAACCCTCGAAAGGACAAGTGGGAAGAATTAGCTGAAAGGGAACGAAGAGAAAGGTTAGAATTAGCTGAAAGGGAGCGAGAAGAAAGATTGGAGGTAGCTAGATTAGATGCTCAAGTGAAAATTGCTCAGGCCCAAGCTCAAACGACAAATGAAAATGTACATGATGTCAATGCAATTAGGAATATGTCTTTGAATATGACAAAACAATTGCAACCTTTCAAGGATGACGGTGACATGGGATTGTATTTAACGAATTTCGAGCGGGTTTGTGTGCAATTGAACTTCTCCAAGGAATCGTGGCCAATTCGATTGACGAGTGTGTTGTCACCAACAGCGAATGAGGTCGTGGCTCGATTAACAGAAGAGGACAGCAAAGATTACGACAAAGTCAGGGCTAGTCTGCTAAAAAAATATCAGCTAACAGCAGAAGTTTTTAGAACGAAATTTCGGTACGGGAAACGGAAAACCGACCAGAGTTATGCGGAATTTGCATACCAACTAAAAACCAATTTCCAGGAATGGATCAAGAGCGAAGAAGCGGAAGGAAACTTCGACAAGCTAACTCAACTGATGTGCTTGGAGAAATTTTATAGTTCGTTGCCAGGGGAGATGAAATTTTGGGTGGAGGACCGAAACAAGTCCAAGACGATGGAGGAAGCTGCAGAGCATGCAGACACATACGTCACCAAAAGAGGACCAGGTACAGAACGGCAATATAATGGAAACTTCAAGACATCGAAAAATAAGTTCGAAACTAAGCCAACGACGTCGAACTTGAAAAATGACTTAGGGAAAAGTCAGTTGCAAACGGAAAGTGTTGTCAAGGAAAACTTGGACAAACGCAGTTTCGACAGACGAAGGCCGGGGAAGTGCTTTGGATGTGGTGCAGTAGGTCACTATAAAGGTTCACCGGAATGTCCCAAAACACAAGTCGTTTTAGCAACGATAGGCCAGAGCAAGAACGAGGAAGGTCTGCTAGAACCTTATACCATAATAGCGAAAGTAAATGGAGTGGAAGCAAAATTACTACGAGATAGCGGAGCCAGCTATGATATCGTGCACACAAATTTAATCAAAGGAGCCGATTATACAGGGAAATATGTATATGTGCAAGGACTCCTGAATGAAGAATGTGTGGCGTTACCAGTTGCGAAGGTAAAATTAAATTTGCCAGAAATTCAGGTGGAAACTGAAGCAGCTGTAGCGAATCGTTTGCCTCGAGATTATACGTATCTGCTATCGAATAGAACGTGGGAGATGCTGCCGAAGGAAAAGGATGTGGTAATTCAACAAGTGCCCGCATTAACGAGAGCGCAGGCGAAGGCTATAATGGAAAAGGAAAAGGTTCACGATGAAAATAAAGAAACGAATGCCGAAGTAAAGAGTTCAGAAGACGGAAAAGATTCCGACGAACAGGGAGAAGAAGCGGAAAAGGAGATTGGGTATAAATCACCGAGCCTGGAAAAGGACGAACAATTTTCAATACCTAAATCGGATGTCGATTACTCGGACATAACACAACTTACACCGACAACCTTAAGAATGCTGCAATTAGAAGATCCAAAATTAAAGGAGTATTTTGAGATGGCAGAATCAAAGAAGGAAAACAATGGAGCAAAATTCTACATTGCTTATGGAATACTGCACAGGAGAATTACTGACAAATTGGGTCGGAGCTTTGAGCAAGTGATGGTGCCAGAAAAATTACAAAGCAAGTTGCTAGATATCGCACATGATAACATGTGGATGGGACACTTGGGTTGTAACAAAACCATTGACAGGATCAAGCAGAATTATTGGTGGAATCAGATGGGACGAGACGTGAAAAACAAAATCAAGTGCTGTGACGTTTGCATGCGCGTAGGGAAGTCCACTGATAGAAAAAAAGCTCCAATGTGTAGAGTGCCAGTAATCACCGAACCGTATAAGCGAGTAAATGTGGATATTGTAGGACCTTTAGCGAAAACCGAGAAGGGAAACAGATATCTACTAACGCTAATTTGTAGTGCCACAAAATTTCCTGACGCGATCCCATTGCAAGTAGCAGATTCTGAATCGGTGGTAAAAGGGTTATTAAATATATTTTCACGAGTAGGATTTCCATCCGAAATCCAGATGGATTTGGGCACTGTATTTACCAGCAATCTAACGACCGAATTTCTTGACCGATGTGGTATAAAAATCATACACAGTTCAGCATATCATCCGCAATCAAATGCAGTAGAACGATTCCACGGCGTATACAAGCGAATCCTAAGAGCGTTGTGTTACGAAAACGGAAATGAGTGGGATGAATATATCGATCAAGCGCTTTTCGCTTTAAGATGTGCACCGCACGCGGCACACGGATTTAGTCCCGCAGAATTGGTTTATGGACGTCAGATTAGATCTCCATTAAACATGATCAAGGAGTTGTGGGTTGGAAAGGAAACCAACGAACCGGTAGTAGTGTACATATTAAAGTTACTCGATAGGCTAAGGCAAATGCAGGAAATCGCGAAAACGGCGACTTTGGAAGCGCAAACCAAATCAAAAGGTTATTATGATCTGAAGGCGAAGGCTTCATATTACGAGGTTGGCGAGAAGGTTATGTTATATCAGCAAGCCAGGACCAACAAATTGCAGATGCAATGGACTGGACCCAAAGAAATTGTGGAGAAAATTTCCGATACGAATTATATAATTAAAGAAATATCGGGAAAACGTAAACAAACTCTTGTCCACGTCAATTTGTTGAAACCTTATTTTGAAAAGGCTGAAGTCATTGCGATAGTAATCACACAACCTGGGGAAGAAGGAGCAGAACTCGATCTTCCAGAACTGGAAATAGAAGACACCGAAATCTTAAGTGCTTCGGAAGTGTTGAAACAAGCCAAAGGGGTAGGAAAACTCACGGAAACCCAAATGAAAAGCTTGGAGGAATTAATCCAAGAATTTCCAGGGTTATTTTCAAATCGACCCGGAAGAACCAACTTAGTGGAACACGATATTGCTCTCAAGGAGGAAAAAATTATCCGAACTCGAGCGTACTCACACTCACAGAGGGTACGCGAGATTATCGACAAAGAAATCGATAAAATGTTAGAATTGGGAGTAATTAGGCCCAGTAACAGCGAGTATTCATCGCCTATGATGATTGTGGAGGCTGAAGGGAAGGATCCAAGGCCTGTAATCGACTACAGAGCGTTAAATGCTATTACGGTGCCACAGCAACATCCTGTTCCTAATATAGAAGCATGTGTGGAAAAATGCAGCAAGGCCAGATACCTGAGTTTAATCGATGTAGTAAGAGCCTACTGGCAAATAGGGATGACTGAAAGAGCAAGTAAATATGCTGCTTTCATAACGCATCGTGGAGTTTTCGAACCAGTGACGTTAGCGTTCGGGCTGCAATCTGCTCCATTTTCGTTTCAGCGCAGAACCATTTTTGGACGATGTGGCGGTACATTCGATGACTTGGGAGGAGCATTTAGGACATCTACGTGCGGTATTCAAGGCAATGCATCAAGCAGGCCTAACGATAAAGGCTAAGAAGTGTGAGTGGGGAAAAGCCGAGGTGATATATCTGGGACATAAAATAGGTCAGGGATTTAGACAACCGTCGGAGGTAAAGGTAGCGGCCATACAGGAGTTTCAACGTCCCCAAACCAAACGGGATATTCGATCATTTCTCGGGATCACTGGGTATTATAATCATTACGTCCCGAACTATGCAGACATAGCTAGTCCACTTACAGACTCATTACGGAAAAATGCGAAAACAAGAGTAGAATGGGATGATCAGAAAGAAGTTGCATTCCAAAGATTGAAGGACGAATTAATGAGCGGTAAGGTGTTGAGAGCTCCAGATTATTCCCTCGAATTTATAGTACAAACCGATTGTTCGAAGCGAGGAATGGGGGTGACTTTATCGCAACGAGATGCTAATCAAGAAGAGCATCCGGTGCTGTATCTGAGCAAAAAACTCACGGATAGGGGCAAGCTTATAGCGCAAGTGAACTCGAATGTGCAGCTTTAGTCTGGGCAGTCGGAAAATTAAAGCCTTATTTGTTTCTGAGCCATTTTACCGTAGAAACGGATCACTGTCCTTTGACCTGGTTACGGCAGATGAGCAATAAGAATGGCAGATTACTGCGGTGGTCATTAATTTTACAAATGTTAAATTTCACTGTTCTCTATAAACCGGGAAAGAAATGCGGAAACGTGGATTCCTTATCTAGGTATTTTGTTTAGTTAAGTCACCGAGAACCAAAGTAGTACTGACAATTACACCAGATAACTGATGTTAATTCACGTAGGTTAGTTAAATTAGGGTAAGCATAATGAGACCATAGAGTTCTGAGATTTATGACTGGTATTGCTTAAGTGCGAAAGAAGAACGTCTTGTGGTGTAAAAATCGATAGATTTAAACCCCAAAGACTATCTTAATCCGGGGGCAACTGTTACGATTTGCGTTCTTTAATTTAATGAACTATGTAGGAATATACTGTACTTTAGTTAGCTGTAAGCCATCTGTATAATATTTTAAGGTAAAATTCGTAGGAAAATGTCATATTTAAATTACAACAAGCGGATGTTCAGAAACGTGCCTTTCGCTTGGGAAGCTGGAGATATTCCAATCTCACGAATAAGATTTGAGTAAGTTTATGCAGCGTTTACTTCATAAACCGAAATATTGAGTGATGTATATGACCGGTACGTGATTAGAAGAAGCAACGGTTGCAACTCGATCATAAAAACTATTTGCAGCTGGGACCAAATGCTTTTAGTAGAAATTTAAATCTTTATAGCGGTAATTTACTAAGGGTCCGAACAGGCCACATTTCACTGTGGGAAATCCTCAAGCTTGTAAAAATTCATAGAACTATTATGAACGGTCACGTTCGCATGTACTGCCAAATGTCCAAAATTTAGACCAGCTCTGATAGGTTATTGGGAACTTTGTAAACGCCCACCGAGCTTTCTTGGTCAGAATGGACTTAGAATTAAGTTAGTTAATAAGAAGATGTAAATACGTAAACTTAAGGGTTCTGTAAACGGCAGAAAAATAAATGCAAGTATTTGTATCTACTTAAGTGTTCTTATTAATCTCAGTAGCTTGGTCTTCGTGTCCGAGTGTGTTTCAACTAAAAGGATTGCCAGTTACCCCGACTTTAGGCGTCTCGCAATACCGGTATGGGAGATTTCACTGTATAACGTTTCGCTGGTTATACCAGCTTCATCAGATAAAATAAATTTAAAATACAAGCCTTTTGCAGTAGTTATTCTGAAAGTTTAAACAAGCAAGCAATTATAGAATAAGTGAAAGAATAAAACCTCACATTTAATACATACCAAGAAAAAACATATCGTATCTTAATAATTAGGATTCATTACATCTTCTTGTTTAAAATTGAAATATAATTTTTCTTTTACCTTTAAAACTCCAACTTTTGCCAATAAGTATTGAAAAACAGGATAGGATTGTGATTATTTTCTGTTTTTTTCGTGTTTTCTTAAAAATTATTTTGCTAAAAGACAGATATTAATAGTTAATAGAGAACAGTTTTTGTTAAAAGGATAGTAATCACCTTTGTAGTTTTTGTCGTTTTCTTTTAAAGTGTATTCTTTTTTATTCTTCTTTATAATATTTCTTGATTAGTCATTAGTCATAATCATAATTTCCAGCCAAATTTCAATAAACAAAATACGAAACAAACATAAACCTAAACTGTTAAAGGAAAAACAAAAATTATTTAAAATGCAACATTAATTATGGATGTTTAATATAAAGATTATTTTTATTATAAAAAAAATTGGTACTAATGACTAATCAAGAAATATAAAGAAGAATAAAAAAGAATAACTTTAAAAGAAAACGACAAAAACTACAAAGGTGATTACTATTCTTTTAACAAAAACTGTTCTCTATTAACTTTTAATATCTGTGTTTTAGCAAAATAATTTTTAAGAAAACATACGAAAAAAACAGAAAATAATCACAACCCTATCCTGTTTTTCAATACAAAAGTTAAAGTTTTGTAGGCAAAATAAAAATTATATTTCAATTTTAAACAAGATGTAACGAATCCTAATCATTAAGATACGATATGTTTTTTCTTGGTATGTATTAAATGTGAGGTTTTATTCTTTAACTTATTCTCTAATTGCTTGCTTGTTTAAACTTTCAGATTAACTACTGCAAAAGGCTTGTATTTTAAATTTATTTTATCTGATGAAGCTGGTATAACCAGCGAAACGTTATAATTAACTTTTAAATAAAATTTTAATGTGTTTTTGACAATACAGAGTTCTGATTGAAACTTATTTTTCATGTAGAAATTTCAAGTAGCTAAGCTAATACAATACCAACATAGCTGATTTCATCTCCAAATTACTAATTTATATTAGTAAAAATAGTATGAAATTTCAAAATGCCATAATGACATTTAAAATTAGAATATGTAAGTAACATCAAGGATTGCCTCATTGTATGGTTGCTAAGACGTTGCCTATAGTTGCATGGTTACTACGAGTATGAGGGAGAAATAATTTCAAAAATCCCTTGTGGGTTATGAGTAGCTTTCCATACTTTGTATCTATAATTCGTATTTCATTCTAAGCGTTTCTGTTCAGCTATTAATTATTACGTATAGTGAAATAGTTAGAAATCTACATTCTAATAATAACCATCCACTATCATTTGGATTCGTTATTTACCGTATTGTAACTTTCGGATTAGCCACTATACTGCAAGTAGAAATTTCCCGGTATTCGGCAATGTCACAACCTTGATTTTGAAGCGACATCTGTCTTACAATTTATGAACTATATGTGCGATATTTTTGTGGAAATTTTATCAGGTGTTTACAAAACCGGCACGAATTTCCGACGATTCCAATGAAATATTCGCCCTAAATGACAACCGCTTCACATTTTTTAGGAATCACGTATTATCAAAAACTAAACGTCAGAAATAGTTCAATGAGGTCTTAAATGAAAGATCAAAAATCGTATCTACCTGTATGCTATTTTACAGTTTCTGTTTTCTATTTTTCACAAGTAAATTTTACTGTTGGATGACAGAAATACAAATGAAAAATGCCTACAAAAGCGTCGATATTTTAAATACAATTTTACAGCGCAAGCGAATCTGTTACCATTTATAAAATTGCTTACAGTAACAAGCCAACATTCATCTTTGAAATGAAGGCTTGTTTAACTTCATACGACGCGTGTGAATCGATAATACGTGATTCCTATGTATCAATCTATCCCTATTATTTCAACATAAGCCAAACGCCAGCCTTAAGTTTCACACATGTTTCTGCAGGCCTACAGATTACCAGGAAGTAATACATTTTATAAAAGGTATTATGCACGCAGCTGCAGCATTGGGTTATGTTTTCAAGGTATTATATTCACCATTAATTTGTCATATGCCTAAATTTAGATATTAAATTGCTTTTACCTGACAACATAATAAATTAATAAATATGCTAACGTCCAAATATACTATGTTTAAACTAGATTTTGCCTGCGGCTTCGCTCGTGCAGGAGACCGTCTTGGACTTAAAAATAAATGCCATTTTCGCAATCGAACGTCCCAAAAAACCTCAATAACGACGCCCATGTCGATTTTTAGGTTTATTTACCCAATTCACCGCCTAAGGGGTTGATTTTCGGAAAATCACGAAATACGTGTTTGCTTGTTTGTTTTTAGGAGTACTACGAAGTTTCAAGTCGGAATGTCTATTTAATACGAGATTTAATATTATTTCTCCATACAAAATTGGAACCTCCATTTTACCCCTTTAGGAGTTGAATTTTGAAATATCCTTCCCTATTCCTTGTATACATCATAAAGGGAACGTCTGTGCAAAATTTCAGCTTTCTAGGTCCAAGGGTTTGGGCTGGGCGTTGATGAGTCGTGAATGAGTGAGTCAGAACTTTGCTTTATACAGGGTGATTCAAATTAAGTGCGCGCCATTGCTATCTTTGTTAAAGTAGGTTAAATTAGCAAACTAGTAGTGTGTTCGGTGCTGATTAATATGCAATTAATAAAAAACAATCGAATAACTCGTTGGTCACAAAATAAATTAAAAAAATAAATGAAACACTCTGTATATTTTTCAAAAACTTGAAATAAAATTGAATTTGTGATACACTATTGTCTTAAAATGAATACTAAAGCAGTTATAGCAAGTTTCAGTTTATAGATAAATACATACATTATTCTACTGTAAAAATTCATTGCAGGCCTGTTTTAAGTCTGATAACCAGAAACAGTAACAAAACAATAAGAAATAAATAAACAACACTAATTAATTTCGACAACCAAACGTACGACAAATTGATTTTGACAGTTCTGATGTTTACGTTATTGATTTTGTTTTTAGTAGCAGCCCACTATGAATTTTTCGTAAGTACGGTGTATTGTTGATATAGGTAAACTAAAATCTCTCCTAACTTCTTTAATTATCATTTTAAGACAATAGTGTATTAAGACTTTTATCTACGACCACCACTAAAAGTAGGCCTTTTAGCGCCAGCTTGTTTCACTAAAAAGTGACGTTTTATAGTTTACCGTGGTTAAAGAAATCAGCTGTTTACTTTTAGCCCATGTGCTAAAAGCGAAGTGAGGTTATAAAACTACAATTTCGAACTGGAAGTGAAGTTGTAAAGTTATTCTAGTTGCTTCTTGTGTTACAGGTAAAGTGTTTTTGAAATAATTAAAGCGTTATGTAATGAATACAGTCGGATGTGGAGTATTAATAATTACATTTCGTAACTGACCTTGACTACTGTCATTCGCAAACATTCGCCCGCGCGGCATGGGCTACTGTTTATTATGACATAAATTAGAAGTGTCATAGATGCAAACCTTTGTTAAATCGATATTTATGGATTAATAACAGTAAAATTAAGGTCGTAGATAAAATAATGTATACAACGCGTGCTAAAAGTCGTTTATGCACGAGACATGTTATGAAACTCAACCTTCGGCAGTTATATTATGACTAGACAATAGGCCCCCTGTGTAAAACTGCAAGCTTGCAACCTTGAACAATAATAGCTTCTTTATATGAACTGCAAGTCTGCAACCTTGAACGCACGTGGCTTCCTGTCTCACGCTCCCTTTTAGAGATAACGCTTATCTTAGCTGATTAGGCATAGTATATATACAAGTAGCTTGCACCTCTAAGTTAAGCTCCAGTCAGTCGATAAGTTCCATTGTGTTCGTATCATAGCTAGATGTAAGAAATTGTCCGGCGGCTAGCTGTGTGCTTCCAATGTTATATTTCATTGTAAAATAAAAATAAACGTTTTTTAAAAAGTCGTTTCGGCGGCCTTTTAATAAAACTGGCGCAGTCGTTCGGATTTGTGGAGGAAAACCTGGAAAACTACAAACATCGAGTCGACCAGCAACTTTCCTTGAGGTTCAGCTCTTTGCCGCAAATCGAAACCTACCACCCAGCGGATCTTCGGACATCTCCAACAGGGACAAACATCGCCCGATCGTGAGAAGCGCCCGTCGACCCAGCTCCTGCTCCTCCGTGGTTATTGGAACCATCTGGTCATTGGGACCACTCTTGATCATTGGGATCAGTCTCTGGTTTGGCAACGTCAACAACGACGACCCCAGGACAACTTTTGGATAACGCTCTAGCGCAAAGCAGACTATCCAAAGTCGGACTTCAGGACCTAGCTGTTTGCAGGCCAGCCGACATCAACAGGATCGACGCATCCTTTTTGAAGACAACAGGACGTAGCAGATCGCACGCCGTTCGTCAATTTTAACGCACAATGTAAGTGCATATTTTTATAATAATTTTCAAGCTTTAGAGAAAAAGCAAAGGTATATTTTTAAAAATAATAATTTTCAAGCTTTAGAGAAAAAGCAAAGGTATATTTTAAAGGCAACAAAGTAACGACTATTAAAGCGTTCGCCTAAGTAATAATTTTCAAGTTTTAAAAGAAAAAGCAAAATAATTAATTTTAAAGGCAACAAAGTAACGTAATATAATTTTCAAAAGTAATAATTATTAAAGCGTTCGCCTGATTATTTATTTGTAATATTAGTCAGAACGTAGTAAGCCAGACCAATTGCTGCACATACTAGGTGTGCTTAATTTGCATTTGTGCTTGCGTTCTTGCGCGTAGGGCACCTACCCCCTGTTAGAAGTATCCCCTAGTCATATAAATTGTTTACTAACATAAAACAAAATTAAAAATCAAGTGAAACAAATAAAGTAAAATTAATTTTTGTCTATACAATTTTTATGTTTAGATCACTATTATCTTGAAGTATTAGATAAAAAATTATATTTTGAAACAATTGTAAAAATTTTATGTCACGAGATAGATCACGCTCACCAAGGAATTCTATCCCTAGAATTTTATTTTTAAATAATTGTAACAACCCAAATATGGTTGAACAAAACGCATCATTGTTTCCCCCACATTTTAATGTAGCTTTACTAAATGAAATTCCCACATATGATGGTAATCAAGCCACTCTTTCGGAATTTATCAGATCCGCAGAAATCATTGCAACTAAATTTTGCACAGAAAATTCAAACGATTATATCAACCAAGTAATTTTAAATTCGATAAGGAATAAATTAAAAGGTCAAGCGTTAGAAGTAATTACAGGTTACGAGTATGATACTTGGAAAAACTTAAAAAATGTCTTAATTGAAAATTTTGGCGACCAAAGGTCAGAATTGAATCTTTTAATTGATTTAACTAAATTAAAACAGAATAAAGACTCTCCCATAGAATTTTTCAATAAAGTTAGAACCCATTTGGCTATTTATAATTCAAAAGTGTCTCTGAGTCAAGAATCAAAAGACATTATCACTCATAAATTAAAGGCTAACAAAGACTTAGCACTTCGCACTTTTACAAGTGGACTAAATGAAAATTTAGGAAGCTTCGTAAGAAGTAGAAACCCAACTTCACTAGAACAAGCCTTAAGCATAGTAAAAGAAGAAATTGATATCAGATATTCTCAAAATCAAAATAATTTTCAGTCGGAAATTAAATAAATCAAATTTAACTTCCAATATTCAAACAAGAAAGGTTGATATGAAACCTAAATTTAATAACCCAAATTTTATGCAAAGACCATACCAACAAAATCGAAATAATTTTAATCAAAATCCTAATTATTTTAAAAGTCCAACAAATTTTAACAATCCTAATAATCATAACTCTATAATAAAGCAGAACACTTCCCAAGGTCAAATAAATCAACTCCTGGTCTATGTGCAGTTAGGTATTGTGGGCGTGGTCTTGATATTTTCTAAGAGCCAGTAATATGGAAGGAGAGAACAATTAATGCTCTTGTTAGGGCCTACACACATTTTTTACATTACACAGGAATGTTTGTACTATGTACACATAAATATTAAATCTGCAAATAACCTAAATTCGGAGCTTTGTACAAAAATATGGTTATAAACTTTTTGCAAGTGGACTTTACTACCTCTAGGAAGAAAAGGCGTGGTGCATCACGTGACCACAATTCGAGGTTGGAGGTAAAATAACCTAAAATTGTAATGTAAACATTACGGTAACCGTAGTTTCGGAGTGCTGTACTTGCAAAAATATTTAGTTTTTTAATTAGAATTGGCTGCCAAAGGATTATTTAAATGTGCAGTTAGGTATTGTGGGCGTGGTCTTGATATTTTCTAAGAGCCAGTAATATGGAAGGAGAGAACAATTAATGCTCTTGTTAGGGCCTACACACATTTTTTACATTACACAGGAATGTTTGTACTATGTACACATAAATATTAAATCTGCAAATAACCTAAATTCGGAGCTTTGTACAAAAAATATGGTTATAAACTTTTTGCAAGTGGACTTTACTACCTCTAGGAAGAAAAGGCGTGGTGCATCACGTGACCACAATTCGAGGTTGGAGGTAAAATAACCTAAAATTGTAATGTAAACATTACGGTAACCGTAGTTTCGGAGTGCTGTACTTGCAAAAATATTTAGTTTTTTAATTAGAATTGGCTGCCAAAGGATTATTTAAATGTGCAGTTAGGTATTGTGGGCGTGGTCTTGATATTTTCTAAGAGCCAGTAATATGGAAGGAGAGAACAATTAATGCTCTTGTTAGGGCCTACACACATTTTTTACATTACACAGGAATGTTTGTACTATGTACACATAAATATTAAATCTGCAAATAACCTAAATTCGGAGCTTTGTACAAAAATATGGTTATAAACTTTTTGCAAGTGGACTTTACTACCTCTAGGAAGAAAAGGCGTGGTGCATCACGTGACCACAATTCGAGGTTGGAGGTAAAATAACCTAAAATTGTAATGTAAACATTACGGTAACCGTAGTTTCGGAGTGCTGTACTTGCAAAAATATTTAGTTTTTTAATTAGAATTGGCTGCCAAAGGATTATTTAAATATTTTTATTGCCATAAGTGTTTATTTGTTCAGTTTTTAAAATGCCTTCGTTCTGTATGGTGGTAAAGTGTGGTAGTAATGCAGCCAGGGATGCACCATTGATTCGTTTCTTTAGGTAAATAAGTATATAAATTAAATAGTTTATTTCACGATCTGTATTGTTTTCTTTATTATGATTTGATATTTTTTACAGAATTCCTTCAATTTTCACCAGTGGCAGAAAAGTTTCCAAACTCTTGCAGTTACGGAGAAAAAAATGGATTGCTGCAATCAAGAGAGACGATTTGACAGAATCAAAACTTAAATAAGGTCGTGTATGTTCACTCCATTTTCATTCTGGTAAGAAATAGTGAGTAGTAGCGAAAAATTTCGAATTTGTAATTTAAATGACTTCCTCTTCAGAAAAACCGGCTTCTTTGTTTGACCAAGACAACCCCGATTGGGTACCCACAAAATGTATGGGCCACACAACATCCCTCCAGGTGAAATCAACAGTTAGATTTAAAAGACTGAAAGATCGTGATGCTAAGGTATGTATTAGTGCTCGATTTTGTGCATGTTAGTACTGAATCTGAATGCTATACTTTTTATATTTGAAAGTAGGTATTACAGTTTTAATTGATTACAGACTAAACAAATACCTATTAATCCACCAGAAGACGTAGAAGAAAGTATGGATGTTGATGTTCCAGCGGAGATCACCCACGAGCAGCTTCAATTTGGGCTTCGTAAAGCAAATGAAGAAATTGATTCGTTAAGGGAGGAATTAAAAAAATATAAGTTGGACCAGGACTATTTCAAAAATAGTGATAGTAATACATTATATTATACAGGATTTCCTGAATATGTATATTTAGAAAATGTCTATAAAGTAGTAGAGCCTTACCTTTCAGGGCAAGGCAGTTTGACAAAATTTCAACAATTAGTGTTAGGTTTAATGAAATTAAGGCTAAATTTAGCGTTTACTGATCTGGGCAATAGATTTCAGTGCCACCGTACAACAGCGGCACAAACATTTGAAAGGGTTGTCGAAATTCTTTATTGCAGACTAAAGTGTTTTATACAATGGCCAAGCAGAGAGGATATACAAATGAACATGCCCAGTTCATTTAAAAATGTTTTAAAGTTACGCACTACAGTGATAATTGATTGTTTCGAGGTTTTTATTGAGAAACCCTCAAATCTAGAGGCAGCTGCAAAAACTTGGTCTCATAAGCACCATCACACGATGAAATTTTTAATAGGCATTACTCCGCTGAAACCTGTGGCTTTCTCGACAAATTAATGCCGGGCGACTTAGTCGTAGCTGATCGAGGTTTTGCCATAGAAGATTCAGTTAAAATCTATTGTGCAGAAGTACAGTGCCCTGCTTTTTAAAAAAAAAGAAAACAGTTGAATGCTCTAGAGGTAGAATCGACAAGGAAATTAGCAAGCGTACGAATTCACATCGAGAGAGTGATAGGGCTTTTGAAATTAAAATTTAAAATATTGCACGAAATTTTCCCTTTAGTAGCCCTGAAAAAGGGGGACGATGATTTTGCATTTATTGATAAAATAGTAGTGGTTTGTTCAGTATTATTAAATTTGTGTCCTGGAATTGTTCCACTTGACTAAATATTTCAAATAAAAAACTGTTAAAAGCAAATTATTTTTATTTAATTCCAACAAATAAATACTAATATAATAGCTATTATAATACCTTACATATTACTTAGCTCACAAAAAAGCATTACATTTCATAAAATCTGTATGTTAAACCTACAGAAAGAGTTATAAATGTTTATTTGCAAAACTTGCAAATCCACGGATTATTATCAGGTGTTGTTTTTAAACCTAGGCAACTCAAATGGTACCATTCGATTTTGCAGAACCCGGAGTCGCACCCTATCATTGGCGTTTTCTCATCGTCTTCTTGCCGACACACACAATACAAAACTTTATTTGGATCGGCTTGTAGCAATTCTGCAGCACCATTTGTTTCGTCCTCTGATGTTGTTAGAACAACTTCATCATATAACTCTACAGGACATCTTGCATCTTCCCAGTCATTGTCCTGCTTTTCTACTTCTGCTTCGTCTGCTTTTGTTTTCGCTTTTGTAAAATACTTTCCCAGTACCTCAGGAAAAAGTACTTTAAAAAACAGATTTTTTGCTTTTTCGCTTTCACGTTCCCAAAATACGCTGTTGAATTGGATTTTGGTGAAAGTACAGTTTTCCTTACTCCACGCAAGTAAATAGCAATAGTCTACTTTCGTAAGAGCAAGTTGCATTTGCACCTGATAATAATAGGCATGGTCTTCTGAAACTGTCACTTCACCATCCTTAAACTTCAAAAAAAAATTCTTTTTCTCTTCCATCAATTCAATTACACCACTATGTCTTGCACAATATAGGCATTTCACCTCGAGAAGACCCATACCACAACAATCGCATTGTACAACTGCATCTGGAGATGCACCAAAATATGGGTAATTGGAATTTATGAACAAACCCATCTTGTCCGCTCCAAAATTTTCATGCGTCTCCTGCATTTTTTTAGTAAAATCAGCAACGGCTTGCACCTCATGTTCGCATCCATACTCTAGGGCCTTCACCTTTAATTTATATTGAGAGGGATAGCAGATGGACTTGATTACTGACATGGATGGCTTATCCACGGAGGTCCTGCAACAGCTTTTAAATTTAGAAGCTGTCACTCTTCCAGCTCGATACAAAAACCAAGCTCTTGATTTGGACTGCAGTCGTGTTTCCTTTTCAATATTTCTGCAGTCTAGGTTGGGTACCGACAGATCTGCGGACAAACCTGAAAATTGTTACATTAGGTAAATGTTATTCTCATTAAATTTAATTAAATTACAGACAAAAAATGTATTTAACTATAATTACCTATTTCTTGCAGTTCACGTAATGTTTTGTTCTCGTGCTCCTCCTTATAATGTACCATAATCGTAAATTTTTTCTTGTATTCAATTTCAGCATAAATCCGCTCAGAAAAGGGCTTCGTGACGGTATGCAGTACCGAACCTTGAGAAGTGTTTGCCAAATTTCGAAGTAAATCGAATTTCTCATCTTCAGTCATTGAGGGTACAACTGTTCTCTCCTTGTCTCTACATCGCAGAGGTTGATCGTGCCCAACTTTCTTCTTTTTTGCAGTTGCAAAGTCCAAGTCCACCCCACGACTTGGATCGGCAGGCTTATTTGTTGGGGGCATCCAATATGCCGTTTTACCCGTGCAACTAACTTGCTCCAACTTCCTCACAGCTTCCTCTAGACAAAATAGCACTGCTGCCACATGTGTACAGCTTTGACCAAGCCCAGCAACTCAGTCGCAATGCGCAGACACAATTTCACCGTCCTTCTTCGCAATTATCCACGGCAATAGCAACTTCTCTCTTAGACGTTGAGAGTGTAACACCTACAACAAACAATATAGTTAAGTACATAATTATCATTATAATATATTAAATTCTTACGTTTCCTAATACAAGCACGCAACACCCAAAGGTTTTCACGCAAATCTTTACCCAGCCACAAGCTGCCTGATTATATGCCTCGAGACTTTTGTAGGCTTTCATTTGTTCACATGTATATGCACTTTTGGCGTACACTAAATAATTAAATAAATCCGGATAAAAAACTTTCGGGAAACTTTCAATCTCGGTCGAGCAATCTTCTAATGCGATTAAGTAAGGATCAACTTCAATTGTTGATATTTTCGACATGTATCTATCTCGGTGTGCTTCCTCGAGGGTTAAATAATAATTGCTCAGCTCCATTTTCTTCCCCTTTCAAAAAATTGCGTTTATTTAAAATAGAAGTTGGCCATGTATGCTGGAGAATACCTACCCACTAATAATCTCTTTCTTCAATAACAACACCTTAGTTCTTAAACAATAATGTCACTATATAATATTTCTAACACTACTAACCACTATTAACTACACTTAAAACTGTTAAAATAACTTTAAAAACGCTAAATCAACAAACAAAACAATACCACGCGACGCAACTCCAAGCATAAAAATCTGGTGTGATACACTCACACAACTTCCTTTTACAGTGTTCTTATAATTAGTCAAAAATTTCATTTTTAATTTTTAGCCATTTGTCAAAAATTACAAATACTACAAAAACGGTACAAAATAGAGCGTTAGTTGAAGAGACAAATTTTCTCTAGAATTTTAAGGTGAATTCAAAAATGTAATAATATACCGGGTGTTTTATTTAAAATGGGAGTTAATAAAAAAAATAGCAAAAAAAAACAAAAGAAACCCACTTTAGAAGTATTCAACTGGAAAATCACCTATTTCACATCAATACACATTAAAAATGTAGTAAAAATGTAAAGTTTAAAAAAAATCGTTGGAGGTATTCAACTGGAAAATCACCTATCTTTCATCAATATAAATTAAAAATGTAATAAACATGTAAAGTTTGAAAAAAAATCGTTTTAAGAGTTGTTTTTGAAAAATTTTCTTCAAAAGCTTGCTGTCGCATCTAGATAGTACACAAACCTTATTTATGAAGTTTCAACGCCATACCTCTTTTCATTTTTGAGATATTCTGTTCACAGACAGACAGACACACATACACAGACAGAATGACAGACCAATGAACAAAAATATGTATTTTGGGTTCAGGGGACTTTAAATCTGTGGAAAACTCAATTTAGAATTTTTGGGGTGAACCCAATACTTCCTTTCGTAAGAGGAAGTAAAACTCTTAAAATCTTGGACAATGTGCAGCTAAGAGTTTATCATTTTCGAGAGATAGTATTTTAAAGACGGAGTTCTGTTTTCCAAAATTTACGGCTGCATTATCTGCAGACAATGCTGATATTCTATTACTTGGAAGATTGTGCTTTTTCAAAGAGCTAAAAAATTTTGTCAGCTATTGCTTTTGCTGACGAAATGAAGTCGTAATACATGAAATAAAGGGGGGAAATAAATTTACCCTCTATCGGGAAATGTTATGTCCCGGGCGATACCAACTCGGGACCGGAACATTGGTCATCAAACACGGGACTGTCCCGGGTAAATCGGGACGGGTGGTCGCCCTAATGTTGATTCACACACCACTTATAAGAACAAGACTCCAAGCCAAATAAACAATATACCAAGACAAAATTACAAAAGCGACTGAACACCAAGAACTTTAAGCAATAATGTTGCTGATATCAGGTTGTTTTACAAGTGGGGTTGATTACCTGAGTTTTTGGAATAGGAATTAGACACTTAAATACGTATACAAATTATCCATCATAACAATAAAACATAATATTTCCTTTATATTTGGGATATTCCAAAAGCAGATAAGTACTTAATTGTCCCTATTTTCAGAAAATTGTAGGTTTGTCTAAATATAGTGCTTTTAGAGATCAGCAAATTCCAGGAATTTAGTTTTTAGAAACTGTCCCAGTGACATTTCCACTAACTGGATTTATAGCATTGTAACAATAATTAGCATTTAATCCTAGAGAAATAATAAACCGTTGGTATAGAATGAAAACAGTATGGGTAAAAGTGAGGACAGTCATGGTTGCTCAAAGAGCCGCACTTCCCGGCCGATCAGATGGCGCCACTTGTAGAGTTTGCCTTGCAGTGATCTATATTATTTACCGGACATCGCTCTCCTGTCAGTCATTATTCTTACCCCTAGAGAAATAAGACTTGGTTTATTATTTCTCCAGGTTCTTAACCAATTTAAAATGGTTAAAATTAACTGCTGCGTGCCAAACTGCATCCCTGAGAGGAACCACGGTCGACATCGATTTATACATCCTGAAAAAAACCCTGAATTATACTCCAAGTTGTTGCATGCAATTGGTAACAGAAAGCTTTTTACCCTCAATAAAAACTATGTTTACGATAACTTTCGGGTATGCGACAAACATTTTGTCAAAGAAGATTTTGGCCCAAATAATGTTGTAAAAAGAACAGCGTTACCAAAACTATTTTTGCCAGTTAGGTAGGTGTATACATAACGCATGTAGGTAGTTTTTTGGGGTAGTTGCAGAGCAACAAAGTTCATCCCTGATAGAAGTGGCACAACATCTTACTGCAGATTTTTCAACCAGTATGCCAGGTGAGTTAAGGTTATTTTTTTAAGTAGCTGAATGTGGCATGCTATTTTTTCCTAGAAGTTATGCCCCAGATCGAACGAGAATATTCACATAGCATCCCGCAGGGTGAAATTCTTGAGCCCCAGCTAGGGGCAAGGCCTACGGCAGTACTTCGATTAGAGCATCCTGGGGAAACTATGGAGTTTGCTTGTATTACACCAGGTGCAGTATTGAACACTGAGGCAGAGAGTATAACACCTCGTCCTCAAACACCAATATTACAAACAGGTAAATTTGCAACAGTTTGAGACAAAATACAGCTTACCTCAAAATGTTGGGAAACTCTTGACCTTAGTTTACCTACGATAAAACATGCTGCTTTAAGGCAGCTTATCTAGTACGAGGATGTGCTGAAAAGTTCCAGGCTTTAAATAGAAAGAAACGTGCTAGCGAAATATGAAACATTTTATTCAACGTACTCCCCCCTCAAGCTAACACATTTAGCACAACGCTTCTCCAGTTTTCTTAACCCCTCCAAATAGAAGTGGGACGGTTGTCCCTCCAAAAACGCCTCCGTAGCTGCGATGACTTCCTCATTGGAGCCAAACTTGTTATGCCTAAATTTATATATTTATACCTATTATTTGTGCACCAAATTATGTAATTATTTTTGTAGTTGTTAAGTGTCCTATAAATGGAGATTTTTTTGTTGGACAATAAATCAACTATTATATTATGTCGTTTTTTTTCTTTTGTTGACTGTTAGCCCAAGAATAGCGTCGAGTAATTATACCTTGGTCACAAATTGTTAATATCAGTACCCAAGGAAGTGAAAACCAAAGCTGCCATGTGAAAACGATCTTGATAAACCAGCATGGACCAATACGATGATTTATGGATTTCTATGATTATCACTGATTGTCTCATGCTAGGTTATCAAATATCAAATTTCAATAAACAGTATAGTAAAATATTACCAGAAATGTATTTTCAATTTCCCGCCAAAATGAACTTCCCGGCCACTAGAGGCGCTGACATTCAGTTCTCTTTCTGTCTTAGGGACATTTCATTCAATACCAACGGTTTATTATTTCTCTAGGCATTTAATACTGAACAGAAAAAATCTGGTGTGATACACTCACACAACTTCCTTTTACAGTGATCATATAATTAGTCAAAAATTTAATTTTTAATTTTTAAGCATTTGTCAAAAATTTTCAAAAATTACGAATTCTACAAAAACGGTACAAAATAGAGCGTTAGTTGAAGAGACAAATTTTCTCTAAAATCTTAAGCAGAATTCAAAAATGTAATAATATACCGGGTGTTCCATTTAAAATAGGAGTTAATAAAAAAAATAAAAAAAAAACAAAAGAAACCCACTTTAGAAGTTTTCAACTGGAAAATCACCTATTTCACGTCAATGCACATTAAAAATGTAATAAAAATGTAAAGTTTAAAAAAAATCGTTAGAGCCGTTTTTGAAAAAATCGAAAAAAACTGAAAAATCACAAGAGTAAACACCTACTTCCGGTTATGCGATTTTCTTCAAAAGCTTGCTGTCTCATCTACATAGTACACAAAACTTATATATGAAGTTTCAACGCCATACCTCTTTTCGTTTTTGAGATATTCTGTTCACAGACAGACAGACACACAGACAGACAGACACACAGACCAATGAAAAAAAATATGTTTTTTGGGATCAGGGGACCCTAAAACGTGAAGATCTGTTGAAAACTCAATTTCGAATTTTTGGGGTGAATCCAATACTTCCTTTATCGTAAAAGGAAGTAAAAAGAAGACACTATTCAATTCAGCAGTATCGGTGTATCCAATATGTAGGAAGAAAGTGGCCTGGAGGCTATCCAAATATTTCCAATCTGTAACGTGCTTTTAAAACTTTCTTTAGTGCAACAAAAGTTATTAGATTCGTCGTATATTTTAAATGCGGCATATGCCGCGGGTTTCAGCTAGTTGTGAAATTATTTCGCGATTACCACGATAAATATAGAAATATTTTGAGGCCTCTAAATGGACGGAAACATAAAGACAGTTATCAGTCGAAAATTAAACAGTTCCAAGCTGATGCTAAAAAGCTATTCGATATATCCGCTTGCAAGTGTCCGAATATTAACGCATGTACTTGTGAGAAGTCTAGGAGAGTTCCTAAAAGTGAGCAGACATTCTTAATAGATCAAAGAACAGAGAGAAAAATGATTATAGGGTCAGTTGATATTAGAGCTACTAAAAAAACTTTGACAAAGAAAACAGGAAAAACCAAGAACGTAAAAGAAATTTAAAGCACAACAGTGGAGAGAAAGAAACTTCGCCTTCTCAGGTAGTCCAGCAGGTAATGGATAATTGCTTGATTTATTTATTTTTTTGTTATTCATTTATCTTATGTACAGATGTTAGATGATTTGCATGAATCTTCAGAAGCATCAATTTCTGACATTTCCGAACCGTCCCCGTCCACGTCGAAAAGAAAAACGTCTCAAATGAGAGTCCAGTAACCCTCCCTGGCTCTGGCATGGGAAAGAACAGGCATTTCTGATCGAAGTGCAGCTATTATTGCTAGTGCTGTGCTAGAAGATATTGGGATAGTTTCGTAGGCAGACAGGTCAAATGTCGTTGACAGGCATAAAATGAGAAGACAGAGGAAAAAATCCGGCTTGATATTTTGATTCAAGAACAAGGCAACGGTTTACCGATTCAGGGATTATATTTCGATGGTCGAAAAGACCAAACATTCGTATTAGAAACGAAAGGAGGCAAACACCATCGAAGAACCGTTACAGAGGATCATTATGTGTTACTGCAGGAACCAGACTCAAAATATACAGGGTGTTAATTAAGTACGTAGACAAACTTTAAGGGGTGATTCCTTGATCAATTCTAAGATAAAAAGTTCATACAAACATGGGACCTAAACGGCTTCGTTTTCGAGATACAGGGTGTTGAAGTTTAAACAAAAACATTTTTTTCAAAAATGTGGAAAACGGATACAGGTATTCTAATGGAACTTGGTGTAGGTTAGTATTTCATAAAGTGGCATTGTTCAGTCAAAATAAATTTAATTTATTTCCACCAGTGGCGTTCATCTGGGCGACCTCAGTTACCTTATTTTAGAAAAATCTGGTACGCCACTGTTTTTTAGAAAAAAGTTTTGTAGCTATTGTAAGATTGTTTTTTATTAAATACCATTTTTTAAAAGCTTCTTTAAACTGTATTTTGAAAACGAAGCCGTTTAGGTCCCATTAACGTCCAATGTACGAAATTGCTGTTACAGATTTTTCCATTTTTCTCGCAAAATGTTTATTCTATCAAAAAAATAAAAGATACATCTTTTGTATAGTTTCAATGGATAAAGCTAAAAAACTTGTCGTATTGACTAAAAAACAGCGGCGTACCAGATTTTTTTTGAAATAAGGAACTGAGGTGGCCCGATGCACGCCACTGGTGGAAATTAATTAAATTTATTTTGACCAAACAATGCCACTTTATGAAATACTAACATACACCAAGTTTCATTACGATACCTCTATGCGTTTTCCAGATTTAAAAAAAAAATTAATTTCAACACCCTGTATCTCGAAAAGGAAGCCATTTAGGCCCCATGTTTGTATGAACTTTTTATCTTAGAATTGATCAAGGAGTCGCCCCTTAAAGTTTGCCTACGTATTTAATTAACACCCTGTATAGGTCATGTCACACCTCAGTCTGGATCAGCTGCTAATATAAAAGAAAGTATTGTGGCGTATCTAGAGATATTGGTATAGATATGGCAGACCTTATTGCAATTGGATGTGACGGCACCGTTGTAAATACAGGACCGAAAAGTGGTATTATTAGTCAACTTGAGATACACTGTGGAAGACCATTGCACTGGTTCATATGTCAGCTGCGTGCCAATGAACTTCCACTTCGACACCTCTTTGAGCACTTACATGGTCCAACAACAGGCCCACGTCGATATTCTAGACCGATTGGCAAAATGTTGAGTGACTGCGAAAAATAGAAAATTTTATTTCAATACCGAGAAACTTACCCCAAATAGACGAAAAAGATTTAAGTACAGACCAAAAATATTTGTTACAAATGTGTGCTGCAGTAATAACAGGAAAGTGTAACGAAAGGTTGGTTAACAGACACCCTGGTAAGATGAGTCACTCTAGGTGGCTGACAATGGCGAATCGACTCTTGCGATTATACGCAGCGATTGAGTCTCCATCTGAAAATCTGAAAACACTAGCAGAATATATTGTAAAAGTGTATGCTCCTATCTGGTTTGAAATTAAACGCAACTCTTCCTGTGTCAGTGGTCCTGAAAATTTATTGCATTTAATTCGTTCCTCAAGATATCTCGGCGATTATTACAAACGTATAGTCGATCCAGTAATTCAACGTAACGGATACTTCTCCCATTCTGAAAATATCCTCCTTGCAATGTTGTGTGACAAAAAACGCGCTATTAGGAAACTCTCTCTTCGAAGTATTCTAAAAATTAGATCTCAGCAGAAGACGCATGGCATTATACGAAACTTTCAGATTCCTCCTATAAATTTTGAGGCTTCTGATTACACAGATTTAATATTGTGGCAAGACTGTAAATTAACAGAACCACCTATAACTATGAAATATTCTAAAAATGAGTTTACTGATATGGTAAACGAGGTCAAAATAAAAAATGTATTTCAAATTGAGGTTCTCAAACTTCCATGCCACACATAAGCTGTCGAACGTTGTGTTAATTTGGTAACCAATGCTTCCTTAGCCGTTTGTGGACAACAATCTCGAGATGGTTACATTCGTGCCAAATTAGAATCTCGCCGACTAATGCCAAGATTTGAAACAAAGACACAATATGGTACAAGAAAGTGAAACCCACTAATAACCGTTTATAAGGATAGTGCTATGTTAAAACGAGAAAGCGTCTAGTTTGGCAGCTCCAATTTATTACAATTTCTGATTTAGTTACTGTAACATTAAACGTTTTAGTTGTTTTGTTTAAATGCAAAATAATCACTTATAAACAGAAAAAACAGCCTCTAGAAACATATTTTTTGCTAGTACTGTTGATTATAATTAACATGGAATAATCTGCTGGTCAAAAAGTTGAAATTGGTTAAAAAAATGTATATTATAATTTTAGCATAAAACTCAAGTCTCCTGGGGCAGTTCATAAAATTATTTGAGGTCCTCTAGTTTTTCAACGATTATTTATTAACCTAAGAGGCAACTTTTTTTCACTATTACGTTAAACATTTTGGAAAAAGTACATTTTCAGTTATTTTCACTCCACCCTGTGCATGGACCGTTTGCAATTGCTATTACTGTTTTGCTTTGGTTTTGTTGTTGACAAGTTACGTTATTAGCTATTTCGTGGTATTTAATTTAATCAGTAAGTAATACCTAAAATACATCGAACTCGTAATACTTGTAGTTTTATGGTACGTACATTAACTTTGTTTTAATTTAATATTTATTTTATTTATTTTAAAGATTACGGGAAACCCCATTTTAACAGTTAACAAATATAACAGAAATAATATATTTTATGATATGCATAGCAGTAGTATATTAACCTTCCCGTACCCGTGTGGGGTATTCTACATGCCCCAGAATAGTTTTTTTGCTGTGACTGATCACCACATTTTTTAATAATCTTCAGATTGTAGCTATTCCTCGAGGTATAGAGTATCTTAATAATTATGAAGTTTGATTTAAAAAAAAATTATCTAACTATTTTTATCAATTATTTTTTGTGTGGGGTATGTGAAATGCCCCGCACGGGCCCCAGCGTAATAATTTTTTGCATTGTATTTCGTATTCGTATTTCTTCCGTTTATCATAAAATGGCCACTACGTATTTTTATGGAGATTTGGACATGGCCGTCCTCAATGCATATATAATTTGGATAGAGCAGAATCCTAAATGGAAACAAAATGATAAAAGTCGTAGGAAATGTTTTCTTCGTGAATTGTCGACTGATTTAGTTGAGCCGAACGTTATGGCACGGAAAAATGCCAGTATTAAATATCATCAATATGTAAAAGGAGCTTTGAAATGTTTCCAACAAAAAACAATGAAGCAAATGCCGCGATACTACCACAACGCAAGTCAAATACCAGTCGAAGGTGCAACTTTTGCCCAAGAGCTCGTCAGAGAAAAACAAAATTTTCATGTGTAACTTGTTCTAAATCAGTATGCGCAATACACAGAATAACAGAAACTATATCATATTGTCCAAACTGCAAATGCAGCGACAATAAAGAACAATTATAAACAAATATTTTTAATTTTTTTATAATCTTTCTATACCTATTTAACCTTAGTTTTACTTTGTATTTTGAATAAAATTTTGTGCTATAAGTTTTAAATGTCGTTTATAATAGAAAGAAATTAATAACAAAGCCCAAATTGGTTATAGACATGAAAAACCACTGGGGTAGCAAGTTTGACTTCTCCAACATAATAATAATAATAATAATAATAATAATAGTCTTTATTGCACATAATATACTACATAGTACTACACAAATGAAACAAAAATGAGAATTAAGTGCAAGGGCGAAGTTCAGATTGGCTCATCAAAAGAACCATCTGCGCCTCCACTTAACCCAAAAAAAAACCAATATATAAATTTGATAAACATGAACGGCGATTCTACAAAAACAAGTAAGAAAACATAAATAATTAAGAGCGTGGCACATCGATGAATTGTGATAGTCACCTATGGAGGTGCCACATTTGAATACAGCAAAATGCAAGAATTTATATTGAACCCTTTCTATAATGTCGCAATGAACCTGGTATTGTGGAGACCATACTATCGTTGCATATTCAACATTAGGACGCACCAGTGTACAACATAGGGTCCTAATGACATTGATGGAAAAATCAGAGCAGTTTCTAGTCACGAAACCAAGGTGTTTGAGACTCTTCTGGGCAGTATTAAAACCATGATGAAAGAAATTAAAGTTCTCATTGAGCAGTATACATCTCTGACTTGCTTCACATAAGATAGCTTGTTGTCATTAATTTGGTAAAAAGTGTTAAATTTTTTGGCGCGAAAAAGGTAATAAAGTGACATTTCTGAATATTTAACGGTAGCTTATTCACACTAGACCAAGTCCATAGGAAATCGAGATCACTCTGCAACAACTGAGAGTCCTTGTCAGATTCAATTCTCTTATAGATTTTTAAGTCATCAGCAAAGGAGCTAACAGAAGAATGTTTAATAACATCTACAATATCATTGACAAATAAGTTAAAAAGAATGGCACACAGTGTGACCCTTGCGGAACACCTGAGTGCACTGCAAAGTTTGAAAGATGATTTTTTATTTTTACATATTGAGTTCACCCCCTACTTAAACCAGTTAATAAGTGATTCGGAGAACCCTCTTGCTGTTAGCTTGGCTATCAACAGAACAAAGTTAACTCTATCGAAGGCTTTGGAGAAGTCCGTGTAGATAGAATCTACTTGAACCCCAGCCTCCAAAGCCCTTAGTACATCGGTCTCATACAAAACCAGGTTCGTTACTGTTGAACGACTCGCAAAGAAACCATGCTGTTTTGACTTTATAATACCTGAGCAAACCCAGCTCAATTGGTCATAAACTAAACTATCGAACAATTTTGCCATAGCCGATGGGCTACAGATACCTCTATAATTTTTAATATCACCAACTACTCTGCTCTTGAAAATTGAAACGATAAAGCTTTGTTTCCACAGCTCTGTAGAAACTCCACTTTCTATTGAAAAGTTGTAAATTATCTGTAAGGTTAGAGAAATAGAATAAATACACCTGTTTAAGAAAAAATTGAGAATATTATCTGGACCCACACTTAGAGAATCTTTGAGATATGTAATTTTGGAAAATACCTCACACAACGTAATTCTACGCAGAACGTCTTTGCATTGATTTAGGCCATAATCTGGGACATTTCAAGCACTGTCATATACCCCAGAGAAATACTACGCAAATAAATCAGAAATTTCTTGACCTGAACTGGTAACTGATTCATCCAACTGAATGCTATTAGGTAAGCAGTTGGACTTCCTTATATCATTGATATATTTCCAAAAATGTTTAGGATTATGATTTAGAATTTCTTCCATAAGGGAAAGTGGGGCACATTCAACCAGGGAGCATATTCAACCAGCATTGATAACTTAAATTTCCCGCCCGCAAAAATCATGGCAGACGTGTTGATACCAACTTCACTTCTCAGTAAAATATGAGCGTTGTTGCTGCGTATGTTGAAATAAACATTTTTCTGTAAAAAACCTAATTTAAGGGTAAGTTTTTATTTTTTTTTGTTTTATTGAATTCAATCACATTTTCGCTATCATTAATATCATTCATGGTCCATGTGTTTGCTATGCCTATCTGAAATATTACCCTTAATCAGTTCTAACCTCAAATTGAAGTGTGGAGATGTTGTTACATCATATTGTGCTAAAACCGTAGTGGGGCACATTCAACCGCTAGAACCACTGGTTGAATGTGCCCCATAGCGACATCTAAATTTGTTATTTATTTTTTAATGGTTTCATGGTTGTATTTCAGATGGTGCGAAATTATAAACCAAAAACAAGTCGAGTGAGCATATGCAAAGAACGCATGAAAAATGCAATTAAGGAAGTTTTGGGCAAACGAATGTCAGAAAGAGTTGCCGCTAGAGATTTTAATGTCAAACGCGACACCTTGCATACGCGAATTCATAAATTAAAACAAAAACACTCACCAGCGGAATTATTAAGACTATATGACGATAATTCTGGGAATGAAAGTCACGAAGATGATGAAAATACACCTAAATTCTCCAGCACATACCGTCTGTTCTATAAAAAAGGCCCCGCCTTCTAGCTACTTTATTATTTATTTTAGACCCAATATACCTTATATCAAATCAAATGGCACATAAAAACCTACATTTTAACACTATCAAAAATTTTTTATCTTCAATTGTTTCAGAGTGGTGACGTCACGTGCAATTTTTTTAAATGACACTGTTTATATTTTTTTACATTTTCTGGTAGAGGTTTTTTTTCTCTTTTCAACAATATAAATATTTTATGCCCTTACATAAGAAAATTTTCGAGAAAAATTAAAAAACTTTTTTATCGGTGGGAGGCCACCATACAAAACTATAAACAAAAGTGTAACTCAGAAAAACAAAACAATAAACACTAGATTATTCTGAAATCTGACAGTTAAACCGTTTGGCTACTATTTGTTTTGTTTTTCTGAGTTACACTTTTGTTTACAGTTGTGTACATGGCCTCCCACTGTGAAAAAGTTTTTGTAATTTTTCACGAAAATTTTTTTATGCAAGTGCATGAAATATTTATATTGTTGAAAAGAGAAAAAAAACCTCTACCAGAAAATGTCAAAAAATATATACAGTGTCATTTAAAAAAATTGCACGTGACGTCACCACTCTGAAACAATTGAAGATAAAAATTTGTTGATTATGTTAAAATGTAGGTTTTTATGTGTCATTTGATTTGATATAAGGTTTATTGGGTCTAAAATAAATAATCAAGTAGCTAGAAGGCGGGGCCTTTTTTATAGAACAGACTGTATATACAGGGTGTCCCAACGGTCTGCATTTTTTTGATAGCGGCTTTAATACTATAAATATCAAAAACTTGTATCTAGAAAACTTGTAGCGGATATCGGTCTACATAACCTAAAATTATTTTTGCATATACTGGGTGTTCCGTCTAGCAGTGGAAAACCAAACTTATATTTTTTTAAATAGAACACCCTGTATATTTTATCATTTTTAGAAGTCCATTTAACTGCTGATTAAAAGGATATAAAGTTATATGGGTTTTAAATGGATAATTTGGTAGTTATTCCTCATTTTCTTTAAAAAATTGCCTTAATTTGCAAGATTGATATCACGGCACTACAGCAGGTATCACAGGTATCAAATTATTAACATGTAAGGTTTAAAACTCATACAACATTTTAACTTTAGTGTTGCAATTTATACAGGGCGCTTAGAATTAGCGGACCTCAAAATTTCTCATTTTTTTCAAATGGAACACCCTGTATACGATTAAATATTTGAATGGCCGGTTTCAAAAGCTTTCAAAAAATATAGGGTTTTATGCCTCTAAAGTTGTTAACTGCGGAGTTATTTCAGTTTAATTTTAAATAGAATAATATTTTATTGCAATTTAACGTGAATTTACCTAATCTAAATACCAGTATTAAAATAGTATTAAATTTAATAAAGATGCCAGGTTTGAAAGTTAGTTTATGGAAATTAATATCAATAAACACATCTTCCAATACGTTGCTTGCACCCTTAAAAGTTCCAGTTTACCATTATTATAGCTTCCTAGTTTGCTATAGGAATTAGAATAAGATAGGTAACAAATGAAAAAAACAGTTGAATGGTTTGTCAATAAACAACAGCTAATGTCAATCAAACATCAAAAATTTAGCAGTTCGACACGTTGTTTATGTTTCTGATTTAAAATGAATTTTCCAACGGGAGAATTAGTGAATATGGTTTATACTTTAGGGGAGTGTAACAGAAATTGTTTATTAGCCAGTCGAGTTTATGCAGAACGTTATCCTGATGCGCGTCATCCACAAATATCTACTTTTGCAAAATTGCGTAAAAGATTTGAAGATACAGGAAGTGTTGATTACCCCAAGAAAAACGTGGTAAACCGTGCTGTTGCTAATGACGAGAACGAATTAATGATTTTTCTTTCATTGCAAGAAGATCCGCATATAAGTCTCTGAGAAATAAGTTCAGAAACGGGCATTAGCAAAAGTTCTGTACATCGTATTATTAGAAAACACCATTACCATCCCTACCACATCATGCTACACCAGGATCTTTATGGAAATGATTTCCAAAATCGCATAAATTTCTGTACAGAGATGCTACAAATTATTACTTTCAATCCTGAATTTTTGCAACTAGTACTTTTTAGCGACGAGGCTACTTTTAAATCCAATGCTTTAGTAAACAGGCACAATATGCATTATTATGCCACTGAAAATCCCCACTGGCTTCGACAGGTTGATCATCAGCATCAGTGGTCACTGAATGTTTGGGATGGAATAGTTAACACACAAGTTATTGGTCCACATTTTTTTGACGAACATTTAACAGGCGACCTTTACCGAAGATTTTTAGAGGAAGATCTGCCAGGATTATTAGAAAACGTGAATCTACATACTCGTCGTTTAATGTGGTACCAACATGATGGAGCTCCACCACACCATCACCACAGTGTTAGGACGTACTTAGACAACTGGCGACCTGGTAATTGGATTGGCAGGAACGGTCCTATAGCTTGGCCAGCCCGTTCACCCGATATTACTCCCATGGATTTTTTCTTATGGGGACACGTTAAGTATGAGGTGTATAAAGATCGACCAACAACGAGAGAGGATATGAAAAATCGCATAAGAAGAGCCTTCAATAATATTCGCGTGCAAACTTTGCGCGATGTCCATCATACATTCATAAGGCGCTTACAACTATGTATTCAAGAGCAGGGGAGAATAATTGAACATTTGTTATGAATTACCAATCACTTTTTTAAACACTTTGTTGCATTTAAATTTAATTTTGTTTTTTGTTGATTAAGATATTTTGTTTCAATGTTTAAATTTCATTTTGTATTCAGTTGTCCACTGAAAAATTTATTTTGCGTTTAAATTAAATTTTGTAAACTACTAAATTTCTGTTTGATTAACATTAACTGTTGTTTTTTGAGAAACATTGAACTGTTCTATTCATTTGTTTTACTCATTTGTTACCTATCTTATTGTAATTCCTATAACAAATTAGGCAGCTATAATAATGGTAAACTGGAACTTTTAAGGGTGCAAGCAACGTATTGGAAGATAAGTTTATTAATATTAATTAGCAAAATAACTTTCAAACCTGGCATTTTTACTAAACTTAATATTTTAATACTAGTATTTCTATTACGTAAATTAAAGTTAAATAGCCACATAATGTTACTTTATTTAAAATTAAACTGAAATAACTCTGCAGTTAACAACTTTAGAGGCATAAAACCCTATATTTTTTGAAAGCTTTTGAAACCGGCCATTCAAATATTTAATCGTATACAGGGTGTTCCATTTGAAAAAAATGAGAAATTTTGAGGTCCGCTAATTCTAAGCGCCCTGTATAAATTGCAAAACTAAAGTTAAAATATTGTATGAGTTTTAAACCTTACATGTTAATAAAATTTCTTACATAGGTTCGAAAGTGATACCTGCTGTAGTTCCGTGATAGCAATCTTGCAAATCAAGGCAATTTTTTAAAGAAAATGAGGAATAACTACCAAATTATCCATTTAAAACCCATATAACCTTATATGATTTTAATCAGCAGTTAAAAGGGCTTCTGAAAATGCAAAAATATACAGGGTGTTCTATTTAAAAAAATATAAGTTTGGTTTGCCACTGCTAGACGGAACACCCAGTACATGCAAAAATAATTTTAGGTTATGTAGACCGATATCCGCTACAAGTTTTCTAGATAAAAGTTTTTGATATTTTTAATATTGTTACGTTCTTAACGTTCGGGCTATTTAAAATTATACGACAAACATGGGTTCAAATATTTATTTACACACTATTGGATTAATTATTACGATTATTGTTATTTACAAGCACTAACGAACTATCAAGCAGATTACAAATTACTTTTAAACTACGGCACTATTTCTAACAACTATTATTATTTATTTATATCACTCTTAAACACTAACGATGTATTTCTACTACATACGGATTTATTTATTTCACGCGTTTTATTTATCTGGGAGCTCGCCGCTCTGATGTTGAATTCGAACTGCACTACAGGTCTGAAGGCCGCGCATTTATATTTCACTGGGGAGATTCCAGAATCCTCGCGAATGCACTTCGGCATTCGCAGGTGTTGTTCTCGTAAGCGAGCGTGAGTCATTCAGTACACCTGGTTCTAGGGCGCATTCGACCGCTGTGACTCATATTTCTGCAGCCGCCTCGAGAAGCTCTGGAACGCTCGCGTATTAATCGCCAAGGCTGCTGACTCATCCATCCCTCGGCCCTCAGGATCGTAACAATATTAAATCCGCTATCAAAGAAATGCAGACCGTTGGGACACCCTGTATATACAGTGTGAATGAGACCACCCGTATCAGTATTTTTTTAAATAACGGTTAGTCGTAGAGAGTTTGGATAAAAAAATTTATTATAAAAGTCATACTAAAGAATCGAATGGTGGTATTATTATTTCTCGAAAAAGTCAGCATCACGAGTAGTTTTGTCCACAATGTTCAGAACTCCAAAATTTTAAATGACACCATAAGTCGAAAAACGTATTATTGAAAAGATCGTTAAAAAAGAAGAAAGTTTTGTAGGAAAAATTATTTTATTACTACCACCCCTTTTAAGTAATATTCGATTAAAGTTATTACATTTGGAATTCGTTGTTAACAATCAAAACTGAAAAGTCGGCTTTTAAGATCTAGTTACCGAATTAAACAATGTTACAAGTGTAGATTAATACAAAAAATGGAATTATTGACATTAAAACGTGTGTGTAACATTGTTTAATTCGGTAACTAGATTTTAAAGCCGACTTTTCAATTTTGTTTGTTAACAACGAATTTCAAATTTAATAACTTTAATCGAATATTACTTAAAATGGGTGGTAGTAATCAGTGGCGTAACTATGGGGGGTGATATGGGTGTCGGAACACCCCCCAGAGGCTTCAGGAATAACTAAAATTCCTGTTAAATAAAAAAATCTAAAATTACATTTTAGGTATAATAATTGAATATCAATTATTATATTCGGAATTCGGACTCGACCATTTTTCACATCCGATCTCAACGAACCTCCTTCGGACGTGATTGCTGAGTTCAAATTGCCAAAATGTACAAAATCTTCTATATAAGACAGCAATGGATGCGCTAGCTCCGTGCAATAAGGACATGTTTCCAAGCATATTCAAGTTGCTTCAAATTCTTGCAACGATTCCTGTGTCAATTGCAACAGCTGAAAGATCATTTTCCACCTTAAAAATAATTAAGACTTACCTCCGAAATACAACAGCGCAATATACGCTGAATGGATTGGCAATGCTCTCCATTCACAGAGAACTGCAGGTGAACTTAGATGAAATTATAAACGAGTTAGCAAAAAAAGCCAAGAGAACTTGAATTACTACTATAAGTTGTATTGCAATTGTAATTATTTTATTGGTTATAAATAAACAGTATAGTTGCTTTCATTTCTAAAGAACTTGCAGTAGGCCGTGATTTAACTAATTTTCTACAGTCAAAATGAATGGGTTAATATTCAACTAACAACTTTATCTTGCAGTTAAAGACTGAATTACTTTTAAAATATAATAACTATTTGACTTTATGAATCAAATACACGTTTCAGGTACTTCAGTTTGTTAGACCGCACATTGAAGTTTGATCCGACATTACAAAATAAAATACAAATTGTCAAAAACAATTTAATCGAATATTAAATATGTCCAAACTTGATTTATATGAAAATTCTAAAAATAACCCAATTCCAAGAAGTAAATTTCAAAATAGAATTGTCGAAAAACGTCGAGTACTCGAATCACTATTAATTTTAGAAAAATAATTCTAAATTAATTTTTAAATACAATCACAATTATCCTAATGATTTTCCGCACCAAACTTGCTGTATAACTTCTTAATATTTCGTAAGAAATTGGCACTAACCTTCTGATTGTCTCTCTTGTACCTGAATGCTCTACCTCAGCTTCTAACTGGATAAATTCTAGTCAGAAAACACCTGCTTGGGTTGTTCCCGGCCAAATCAAAGCTCGTTGTAGCTCTTTGAAACCTCTATTATGTGGATAGACAGTTCAACAGCATACCATAACACTGGCTTTCACTGGTTTTACTGGCTTCGTATTAATATACCACGTTAAATGGAATCAAATAGTCTTGAATTTTATATTTTATAATATTTGTGACTTAAAGTCAAATTTTGTCGTAGAGAATACTATATTGCTACTACGTATCAAATCATCAATTATTATTATGCTTTACAATTAATGGGAATTTAACCCTTAACGTGACTATTTCTCATAGATTATCATTTCAAGTTATTTTAGTACTACTAAATATAAACAACCCTCTGTCTGGTTGCTCTTTCAACCCCACTAGTTAAAACATACAACTGGTACATCACATGATATACATTAGATATCTGGATATTATTTAAATTAAATGCATCATTCGTACGGTATGCTGCATTACAAGGCTAAGTTGTTATTTATTTAACAAATAATTATTTCTGACTTCTTTTGGTTAATAAGCAAATAATAAGCAAAACATACATTCTTAAATGTAACTAGGTGGTCTATACTGCCAAGAAGTTAAATCAAGGCCTACCGCAAGTCATGTAGAAATAAAATCAACTATACTTTATGGTACACTCATTTTTTTTTAAATTTTTATTGTAAGGTTGATCACATGATCACTCTCCCAGAACACCCCCCAGAGCAAAATCTTAGTTACGCCACTGGTAGTAATAAAATAATTTTTCCTACAAAACTTTCTTCTTTTTTAACGATCTTTTCAACAATACGTTTTTCGACTTATGGTGCCATTTAAAATTTTGGAGTTTTGAACATTGTGGACAAAACTACTCGTGATGCTGACTTTTTCGAGAAATAATATCACCATTCGATTCTTTAGTATGACTTTTATAATAAATTTTTTATCCCAACTCTCTACGACTCACCGTTCTTAAAAAAGAATACTGATACGGGTGGTCTCATTCACCCTGTATATATACCGCATATAATCATTTTCAAACCATTTGAAAGTTGACTGTTGATTCTGAGTTATTGAAGTTAATTTAGAAGTTATTCTATTGACAAAAGGGTATTTATAAACGTGACTTATATTGTCAGTCAAATTTCCAAATAGCCCTATTCCATCAGTGTCAAAGGCACACCGTTTAATATTAAAATTTTAAAATATGGCGAGTATAACCGTAAAATATAAGAAGCTAATTGCGCGTTTATTTAAATTAATAGGTACTGCTTGAACCACAAATGTAAATTAACTTTGACAACTCAGAAAGAGCAGTCAACTTTCAAACGTCATTACCAAGTATAGCCATCCTTATGTCCGATGTGTCAGATTCAAAATGTACACCCGGTACATATAAAGTTACATAGTTAAAGGTACTTTTATCATCTGTTATCTATGAAAATAGTTTGAAATTCATTCCCAACTTGAAATCTTAGTAAACAGTTTATAAAATTATAGCAATTATAAAGCTTTGTTAGACAACTATTTGGTATGTATGCATAAAAATAATATGTTGCAAAACTATATACATAGGTACTATATATACGTCTTTTAGCTGTTAATTTTGATTGATAATTTATTTTCATAATTTTACAGTAGATTCAATCAAGAATGTAAGTGGAATTTAGGTAAATTAGACGATCAGTTTATAAAATTATAGCAATTATAAAGCTTTGTTAGACAACTATTTGGTATGTATGCATAAAAATAATATGTTGCAAAACTATATACATAGGTACTATATATACGTCTTTTAGCTGTTAATTTTGATTGATAATTTATTTTCATAATTTTACAGTAGATTCAATCAAGAATGTAAGTGGAATTTAGGTAAATTAGACGATCAGGCAGCATCGTATTTGTTGGAAGATAATGTCGAAAGCATATTTGCAACGAAAATTCCCAGACCGATGTGAAATATAGCTTTTGGGACGTTCTGATTGTAGATAAGGAAATGAACAATGTCACACCAGGGGACAAATTACTGCGGAAAATCATTCGCAAGGTTGATGAAACCATTTTTCATTGTTTTGAAGTTGACAAGTCAATTTAAGAAATTATGTAATGTGAGTTTTTGTCTAAATAGTATATACAGGCTGTCCCAAAAAGAATGGGACACCGATTATACATAGATTTCATACGTCATAATAACTCGATTAAACCCAATATACCTTTGTACAAAGTTCCTTCTGTAAGAAGTTGTAGGGCATTGAAGTTCAATTTTTTATTTTTTTTTTGTTAATTTTCAGAAATGTAGATATATCGATTTGAATTTTAGTGTACATGCTTACTATTATATACTGCACTAATACGAAAAAATCCATAAACTAGACTTAACTGTGAGGGGCACTTGACCTATCTTTCAAAACTTTTTTAGCTCTAACTTCGTTATCTGTAATTTTTTCTGAAATTTTAGGTTATTATATGAAAGAGAATTAAAATACACAAAAATAATGTACTTTTAGTTCATGAGTGTAAAAGCAACCGTTTGCCTTAAAATGCCCACCAAAGGTTTTTGGTTGTCATTAAGATGTGCAATTATCAAGTATCCAGGATCACAAAAACAATGGGTAATGATAAGAAATCAATTAATGAGGTTTTTTGTGCTTACGAAAATGCTGCGACATAATGAACCTTTCGGCATTGGAGAATTCGTTATGGAGCGGCATTTTCTTAAACATAAAAGAACAAACTCTTATGTCACTAATGTCATTAATTGATTTATCATTGTTTTTACTAGATGACCATTGTTTTTGTGATCATGGCTCCTTGATAACTGCACGTTTTAAGGACAACCAAAAACCTTTGATGGGCATTTTAAACGGTTGCTTTTAGGTTTAACACGTTGACCGCCGTATAAGTAAAAATTTTTCGAATATCTGGGGCCACAACGTTTTTGCTTATACATGTCAAAAATGTTATAAATAAGGTATAAAATGTCTTAAATTTAGTCTAGAGCCGGGCCAACACATAGGTTTTGTTTCCCAGGCCATACTCCTTAATCTCTCATAAGAATACGACTATAGTGCAGCGCAAATGTGAGCTGCGTGGCCTAGAGTGAAAGTAACATGCGAAACACATGTGAGTGGCGTGGCCCATATATTAAGGAGCCATGCTATGCACCCGTGCTTCACATGGCGGTCAACGTGTTAAGAACTAAGAGTACATTACTTTTGTGCTTTTTAATTCTGTTTCAGATAATAACTTAAAATTTCAGAAAAAGTTACAGATAACGAAATTAAAGCTAAAAAAAGTTCTGGAAGATAGGTAAACTGCCTCTTACAGTAAAGTCTAAATTATGGAAAAATGTTATTTAGTGCAGTACATAATAGTAAGCATGTATACTAAAATGAAAATCGATATCTCTACATTTGTGGCAATTAACAAAAAAATAAAAATTGAACTTCAAGACCCTATAACTTCTTACTGAAGGGACTTTGTACTAAGGTATATTAAGGTATATTAGGTTTAATCGATTTATTATAACGTAAGGAATCTATGACTAATCGGTGTCCCATTCTTTTTGGGACACCTTGTATAGTAGAAATTGTAAAACCACTAAAAACAAAGTTATTTAAATTGTTTTTAGCACTGATTTTAACGCAATTTCTTGGAGAAAAAATGGAGACGCTGCAGTATTAACGTGTATTTTATCAAGGCATGTGTTTATTGCTATGTTAGAGCTTTGTCGCACTAAGTAAACGATTAATGAAATAGGAATTTGTAAGAGAAACGTTTTTTTTGTATTCAAAATTTCAAACGTGCTTCGTCAATTATGACAGAAGATGAACTAGCAATTTTTTTTAAATTTTATCGCATGAATTCCAATATATTTAAATGACTATTCAGTTCACCTGCCATCTGTCAAAAGTGAACCAACGAAAACGTCAGATTTTGCATTTCATAGTCAACCAAAATACACTGCAGTGGCTATTGTACTAGTACCGAATTGCAGCGAATATCTTACTATTACTCGAGTGACTATTTTGAAGAAATTAAGATCTTTATTGAATACAAAAATTAGTTTTTAACATGTGTAACTAAATTTTGAGCTTTTTTAATTTGAAAAATGCTTGTGGTTCACTAAATAATTCACCGAATACTATTCGTAGTCAATGTTAGGTAGACTATTTTTGGGGTGGCTACGCCAGGGAGGGGCAGGGGTGTTCGGTCGCCCACCCCTAAACATTTATAAAAAGCAAAAGGCAGCTGATTTATAGTCATTATTTTAATTCACATTCTACAACCTTTAAAACAAAGAAGCTACGATCTGCAGCAGATTTGCGGAGACTGATGATGTTTCAACTTATAATTTTTATAATTTGTAAAAAATTAAATAAAACTATAATAATAGTAGTAGTTGATTGGGTAATTAAATTTATGCCCCCCTCTAACTGGAATCCTGGCTACGCCCTTGGGTGGCATCACTCATGTGCATGTCCATTGGGTTTGTATTAAATATACTCGTCCTATTTGTACCCAAGCGCAGTGGACCTTCCTGATACCTACCACCTTAAAAATAATCGACATAACTTTCAGTATTTATAGTATTATATATGAATATTGTCAGTTGAAAAAAGAGAACATTACTAAAACACATATTTTTTCATGCAAAGAGTTATGTAAATGAAAAAAAATAATTGAAATGATATAGGTTTTAGAAATCTTGTCAACGATCGCACAAGAGTTGCAGGATTCGAACTACCAAGAATGTTCTGGACAACTTTGAATCGAATCAAGACGAAACTCGGCAGATCAGCCTCCTTAATGCATCAATGGGGCTATGTCGACTCCCCTAATGCATATGTGGGAATGCAGTTCAGTCCAAATACCACATGGTTGCAGAATGTTCCGTAACAGCTTTCCCAGTAGATATGGAAAACATCCACCACCTAACCCTAGATACAATGGAATGGCTCAATTCAAACGTCAGCAAACCGAACCTTTAGTAATTATATTCTATACAGATTGCGACAGGCAACTAGGACCATAGCAAAAGCAAGGGGACTTTACATGTGGCCGTAATTGTATTTAAAAATCGAATATATACCTTGTATTTATAATGATCCTAACGACCTACCGGTATCATACATTGTTTGTTTGTTTGTTAAACACCACGACGCGACGGCCACATACATATTCTCCTTGCTTTTGCAATAGTCCTAGTTGCCTGCCGCATTCTGTATAAAAGTTTTAACCAAATATTTCTATACGAATATACAGGGTGTTTGTAAATTCTTAGAGATATCCAAAAAAACTTTTTTGATTTAAATGCCAGTGTGCAGCTTACAAATTGTCATAATTTTCTATTTTTGCGTATTGATACACGACTTTAGTTTTTAAATGAATCACCCTAAATATTCTTAAATACTTTAAATCAGTGCTAAAAATGTTGTATGGTAGTATGCTTAAAATAAAATGTTGAAACTTATTTTTTTTATTAAAAAATAATATGCCTAAAGTAGGCCATGACTTACCCAACATCACTAACAATCGAACAAGAAATGCAAAAAAAAGTCTACCTAACCCTAAAAGTTCTTTATGGACGAATTATTGCACCACACGTACTATGTTTTTTAAATTTAATAATTATTTTTAATCACATTTTTAAAAAATTAGACTTTTTAAAAGCTACTTTTAAATGAAATTGCGAATATGGAACATCGCTGGAAAACGTTCTTATTGTAGTTTGCAACTGTTTAATGAAACTCATATTGTTTCATTTCAAAAAATATAGTTTTCAATTGTTTTATTACATTTGATGCGATAATTTGGTCATGAGTATATTTCGAGCAAAGTGGAGTTTGTTTTGCATCTTTTGTTTGATTTTTTATGATTTTGCATAATTCATGCCTACTTTGGCTATCTTTCTATTATAAAAAATAATGAGCTTCAAAATGTTAGTTTAAACATGCTATCATCAAGCATGTTTTACACTAATTTCAAATATCTAAAAATATACGGTGTGTTCCGTTTAAAAAACCGAAGTCTCACTACGCAAAAGTGGGAGGCCATAACTTAAATTAATTTCTGACAGTTTGTAGGCTGAATACTGGCATTTAAAAGTTATTTTTTCAATATCTCTATTAGTAACGAACTTACAAGCTGTCTAGCCATGTGTAAACACCCTGTATATACGTGGTGTTTCTAAGAGGTCGGTACAAAACGCTAGTACAAATTCCTCAGGCTCAATTACGACGATTTAGCCAACCTTAGTCCAAAAGTTGATAGTTTTCGAAATACAGGGCGTCAGTTATTGTATTTTTTTTACTCTTTTTTTAAATCTGTACAATCTGCACAACATTTGGTATTAATGTTTTTTGATGAGATGACCGGATCTGATTACAGTTTTGATGTACATTGCAGAGGGCGGCATCAGCAGCATTTGGCATACATCTAAAGCTTCATAACTTTTTTGTGACTCTATGTATTAAATTTCTAACAAAACATTCTTTTTCCTGAATTTTTTTGTCCAAAGAACGTATACTTGGTAGATGTCGCTCCGAGCAACCGTTTCTAAGATAATTGAATTTATGTATATGTTTTATTGTGTACTGACACTCACTCGTCGTTGCCTTCCTTTACACTTTATCTAGGCTTAAGACTGGTTCAAAAAAATTAGGAGCATGTTTAAGGGCCAACGGGCCAACAACAATAGAAATGTACGGGTTAACAATGATAGGTATTGTCATTAATCGCAAAAGAGTATTGTTGAACAATTCGATTTGACAAACGTTTGCCGTTCTATTTCAAAATGTAATAATACATTTTTACGTTTTTTGCTATGGCTGTATCTTACATTTACATAGAAATGACTGACATGTTATTAATTTATGGTTATTGTTGCCGAAATGGTCGGAAGTCGGTGAGAGTATACAGAGAAAGATTTCCAAATAGGCGCGTACCAAACCACCAATCATTTGCTGCTGTTGAAAGGCATCTTCGAGAAACCGGTGGTTTTGCTGCTTCAACTTTTGAATATGGACAGGATCATAGGATTAGGACACCTGAGGTTGCGAAACATTTTTAGAAGGGGTTGAAGAAGATCCGAGTCTGAGCACCAGATGGTAAATAGGACTTAAAGGGAACAGCTGCTACATCCATACCACCTCTAGATAGTACGATAGCTTCTACCACTAGACCTAGAATTAAGACTAGGCTCGAGCACTTGATGAAAATGTTCATAAAAAAATTATATTTACTAATGAGTGTTGTTTTACAAGAAGGGGTGTGAAAAATTTACATAATGAACATGTTTATGGCGATGACGACCCGCATGCAATAAAGGTTTTGCATTATCAATATGAATTTAAAATTAATATATTACAAATTTCTCAAACAATACATTGATTTTTCACTGTGACTTTGAGATTTACATTTAAATGATATGTTCCATCGGACTCCCGGAACGTGGTGTGATAAACACCGGAGACAGTGGAAAAATTCGGATAAAACATATCATAATAGACCACTGCAAAAATGACATTATTCAGAGAACTACGTTTAAATGGTTTAAATTACCTGGAACACATCCGACTAATTTTCCAAATAGAGTAGATAATCTTCCACTGGCTACTAGATAGTGGTTCATGCAGGACGGTGCACCCTCACACTTTACTTTAAATATAAGAAATCATTTAAATGAAAATCGTACGACACTCATTAATGACCAATAGAAAAATTAGTTCACGAGCCATAACCAAGACAACAACAAAATTTCTTGGAAATTTTTTGTAGGTAGACATTACTTCTTTTTAGGGTTTGTGTCGTTACGATTTTCTTACCGAATCTGCATTCGAGCATTAATTCATATCCGGAAATTATTTTTCGTGCATTCCAACAACGTCCTAATTTGCCCTCGCGTCCCGCTCGGGCAAATTAGTACGACGTTGTTGGAACGCACTCAAAAAATTTCCGGAAAGAATTAATGCTCTTATGAGATTATATGTGAGAATTTTCAAAATCGATGGATCGACAGAGAAAATGATGCTCCTGGAAATTGACCATTTCGCTCACCGGACAGCATTATGCAAAAAACACTACTACTGGCTATTGGTCATTAACTATAGTATTGATTATTTATTTCGTAGAAATTTCAACCAATCAGAAGGCTGAATTTAGTTAAGTTATCTTGTATAATTTCGATTATACAAAATCGATTATACTATAGTAACTTCACTAGGCAACGCAATACATAACTTTTGTCAACTTGATGTTGTTTTCATGGAGATAACTTTCAGCTAGGTTAATACAAACAAATCGAACTGCCAATAAAATATTTATTTGTTCCTAATATTAAAATTTACTCAAAAAATAATCAAATCGAGTACAATGCGTACTTCGAACAGGTTATACGTCTCAAACTTCCTGCACAATAATAAAAAAGTGTCAGTTTGACAGGTTAAATAGTCCGACCGCGATAATATCGAAGTACTTATAGTATTACTTCTGAAAATACGTACATATTTAAAGTTGCTATGGTATCTAAAAACTAATAGACTGCAATACGTAGTAGGGGCTATACTATACAACCGAAGTGACATATTATAAAGCTGTTTGGATCATTTTTTTTAATAATAATCACTGAAGAATTGGAGATAGCGGTTCTTATTATTAGACATCATTTCAAATGACATAAAATAATTTTATGAGGTTATGATAGAAACCGCAACTTCGTGTGTAAGGCATATGTGCCGCTTAACAACTTTCACTAATAGGTAAAACTACGTGAAACGAAATAACAAGAACAATAATAACAGCGAACTAAAATAAACAAGTAAAGTAACAAAACACAAACTATTAAGCACTAGTACGCCGGAAATGTTAAACTTGACAAAACAGACTTTGTTGTCAGAATTACTGGTTACTGTGATCTTATGTTAGTTATTATTGAAATACTAATCCAGGTAGTATTGTAATTGGTTATTAAGGTAGCACTGATATTTTTCATTTCACATAACTAAAATTCTGTGTAGCATCTAGGCAAAAAGAAATCACGTTCTCACGTTTTTAATTTGAAATAAGTGCATTATATACCGGGTACTCCACGTAACTCGGTTTTCCTAAGTTCTGCGATGTTAAACTTATTGTGTAAATATCGTGTGTTTAAAAAAACTCATTCGCAGCATGCCATGATCAAATCGAAGTTTTCCATAACTTGATAGATACCCATTTAAGCAAATAAACTACCATAAGTCAGAGCGAACTAAATTACATCTTCATCTTGAACTATTTTCCTAAAAATATACAAAACACTAAATAAAAACAATTTTTGTTGACTGTTACGATTAATACACTCGTTGTTGTTGTGTAAATGCCATCTTATTTTTCTATTCGCGTGATACAAGTAAACCTAATTTAGTGTAAACTTTTGCCTGTCACAGTGACAGATGTTTTCATAAACAAAATGCAATCTAACATTCACCTACAGACTTAAGTTAAGACATGACTAGATTTTCTATCTTTCTTGCCAAGGCCTACGATAAATGAGTTTTTTTTTGAACACACGATGTTTAATAACTGCACGAACTATAAATTTATCCATTTTTTCAATTTCTCTGTAACAGCTGTCTCTCACGTGCTTCAACTTTGTTTGCAAATGTCAGATAAATTGGTTATTTATCAATCACTTATAGCAAGATTAGATTGATGCATTACTAGAATTTGAAAACTGTGCAACAACTGCTTGTTAGTCGGGCTACGAACATATGAATCCACCCTCGTAACGTCAAATATCGGCAAAACAAGACAATAATAGAAAAAGGTAAATATTGCGTATTGCCTGCTGGAATGTCAGATCGTAGAACAAAACAAAGAATAAACATAATTATGCGCTTTAGCAGAAACAGCAAAGAAAATCCAAGATACAACTAAATGTGACAACTATAATCCGTTCACGACCTTTTTGGGACAGAGTTGGCTAAGATTTTTTCTTTTCATGTTGGACGAACTGATTCGGTGATGTAGCGGATGCAACTTTTTTTTTCTGTCAGTGTCTGTTCGACATTTTCTTGCCACCACATTGCCAGATTTATTATTTTAATATTCGTAAGAAAATAAATGCTTTATCAAGTATGTAAAAATAATTTTAATTTTCGTCAAAGGAAAAGTCAAAATGCCCAATAAAATTTTGTCACAACAAAAATTTCCATTAAACGATGCTACTTCCAATTTAAAAAGGACAGACCAGATCTAAAAGAACACGAGATGATGTCGAGACTAGAGAGATATCCGGCAACAATGTACCTATTCAGAAAACATAACCTTATACTGAAAACAACCTAACCTAACACAAAAAGTGTCAATTTCCATTAGGGAGTTTAGTTGCCACAGAGGTACTGCCAACAAAATTACTAGATGGTCATAGCCTCACCTGACCCAAAAAGATCGTGAACGGCTTATATGTAGGTAATGGTCTACAGTGGAAAAAGGGAAGAGGCAGCACATTCTGCCGTAGGAATGAAAAATTTTAACAAAATATTGTGTTTAAAAAAAAACTTATTCGCAGCATGCCATGCTCAAATTGAAGTTTGCCATAACTTGATAGATACCCATTGAAGCAAATGAACTACCATAAGTCTGAAAGAACTAAATTACATCTTGATCTTGAACTATTTTCCTAAAAATATACAAAACACTAAATAAAAACCAATTTTTATTGACTGTTATTATTAATACACTCGTTGTTGTTGTGTAAATGCCATTTTATTTTTTTTGCTTGATACAAGTAAACTTAATACAGTGTAAACGTTTATCTGTCACAGTGACAGATGTTTTCATTAACAAAATGCAATCTAACATTCACCTACAGATGTAGTTAAGACATCTTTTTTCCAAGGCCTACCCTAAATAATTTTTTTTTGGAACACACCATATAAACAATGTGGACTGCATGAGTGATAAATTAGTAATAGCAACATTAAAATTGGGAAATTTTATATCAGTATGTGCACACAACTCCAGCAGATCGTGACAAGGAAAGGAAGAATTCTATGAAGTGTTGTAGATATGCATTGATTTTTATTTTAAGTTATTTAATCAGCTCAGCATCTAATTTGCTATACATGATTAGGTTATATTTTTACTTGACGTAAACAAACATCGTAGAGATTATTATAAAATTTATAAACGGTTTTGTTCATTAAACTAAGTACTTAAATTTAATGTTTATGATTGTGGATTGTGAGTTTGTTAAAGTAAATCTTGTGGGAGTCTTCTTTTTAGTCTTTTGTGCGTATCTTTACGGCCTAGGTTAAACGTCACTGCACTAGGACACTCGTTAATTGAACCAAAAATTTTGTACACTGATCATTTATGTGGTCTAGAATCGGCGGTACATTAAGTTCTTTGTGGAGCTGTTCATTCCGCACAAACCAAGGCGCGTTCACTGCGATGCGAATAACTTTGTTTTGTAACACTTGGAGTTTTTTGAGATGTGTGTTTGATGTGTTTCTCCATACCGGGCAGGCATAAGTTAAAATGGGTCTTAGTATTGATTGGTAGATTAATGTTATACACTCAACTCGTAGGTGTGATTTTCTGTTAATCAATGGGTACAATTTACCAAGTCTGGCATAACACTCACAGAGTTTTTTATTAATATGATACCCCCATCCTAGCCTAGAGTCAAGAAAGACTCCCAGGTATTTGAGTGCCGAATCCTTGCTGTCCCATTCGATAGCGCTTTGATTTAGTATTAAGGCAGGTACGTTTCTGATTTGTTTCAGGGTGAAAATTTTTGCCTGCGTTTTTGTTGTATTAACTACAAATTTTTATTGTCAAACCATTTACATAACTCGTCTAGGGCATTTTGAAGGTGATTCACAGCTGTTGGAAGATTAACGTTTTGAGATAAGACTGCTGTATCCTCCGCAAACATAGCCAACGTAGTGTTGGTGGTGGTTTGCAAGTCATGGACATAAATGTTAAATAATGTTGGCCCCAAAATACTTCCTTGTGGGACTCCCGCTAATATTGGTCTGCAAGTGGACAAGTTGGCAATCACTCTCACTGAGAATGTCCTGTCTGTTAAGAAGGACGATAGTATGTTGATCAGGTAATCAGGAAATCCCAGTTTAATTATTTTATATCTCAATCCTAAGTGCCAAACTTTATCGAAGGCACTTTGAAGATCAATGAAGGCCATCACAGTGTATTCCTTCTCTTCGAAACCTGACTCTATTGCTTCAGTGAGATGTATTAGTTGATGTGTTGTCGAGTGTTTTTTTTTTGAAACCCATATGGTGGTGAGGAATAATGTTTTGATCGTTTAATATCTTGTGAATCCTCTTATATATGATTTTTTCAAGGAGTTTGGAGAGTGAAGATAATACACTTATTGGGCGATAGCTGTCTGATCTGTGCTTATCTTTGCCAGGTTTATGAAAGGGGAGAATATGGGCGTATTTCCATTTGCTTGGGAAGTATCCAAGTCTTAGGCATGCATTTATAATTGTTGCTAGAATGGCTAAAGACTTTTTGGTTAACTATTTTAGTATTTCATTGGTTATGAGATCTGGACCGGGAGATTTTTTGTTGGGAAGTTTTGCAATAAAGTCTTGAATTTCGGCTGATGAGGTTGGTTCGATCTCACTTGGAGATTGGATACTATAGTCAGCGTTAGTAGTAACTCATTTTCTTATATGGGTATTTCGCCACTCTGCAAATTAAAATATTAAATAACGAAAATATTAACAACGAACGTTTCGAGGGACAATCTGCCCTCGTTATCAACGAATAACAATTAAAACTAACAAGAACTTATCTTTTTTTCACTGGAAGAAAAAACGACCAACCTCCAATGAATTTTCTGACATTGACGTTTGTTGATATCTGTACCTACTTGATCTCATCTTTAAGAATCGATAGCCAACTATTGTCTAAAAATATTGAGAAAGACGACACGCATTTTTCTTCGTTAAGTAAAATGTATGCCGTTTCCTTAATTTTTCGCATACATTTTACTTAACGAAGAAAAATGCGTGTCGTCTTTCTCAATATTTTTAGACAATAGTTGGCTATCGATTCTTAAAGATGAGATCAAGTAGGTACAGATATCAACAAACGTCAATGTCAGAAAATTCATTGGAGGTTGGTCGTTTTTTCTTCCAGTGAAAAAAAGATAAGTTCTTGTTAGTTTTAATTGTTATTCGTTGATAACGAGGGCAGATTGTCCCTCGAAACGTTCGTTGTTAATATTTTCGTTATTTAATATTTTAATTTGCAGAGTGGCGAAATACCCATATAAGAAAATGAATTATGAATTTACGCCACAAAGAAGTTTCAGAGATTATGTTAGTAGTAACTACTATGCATTGATAAGATATATAATAAAGAAAAAGTATTTATAATGGGTGACATGAATGCAAGAGTAAGTGATAAAGTAATGATTAAATAATGAGACATTAAATGAACATGGAGAGAAGCTGGTGGAATTTTGTGCACATAACCAATTACATATGAACAACACATACTTATTTTTAACATAAGTGATACAATAAATATATAAGGAAAAACAGCACAAACCAACAATCAGTCATATTACATAATTACGAACAGAAGGGTACAACCAACACAAATAATAGACGTACGAGGCCAGTCATCACAAAATATAGCATTGGACTATGAAATTGTTGTAGATAAATTTTGCATAAAGACACCACTTCTAAAGAAGAAACCACCAATATATACAGAGAAATTATACTTGGAATCACTTATAAATAACGGTATACAATATCTGTACGAAAGCCGCCTTCGACAAAGATTAACATCAGCAAAGTGAATATAGCTGATAATGTTGAACAAACCTGGAATAACAACATGTGAGCAAACGAAAATGAAATCAAGCTTGGCTTTGAAATATGTGTTTGTGTTGGTGGCACTGTAAGTCTATGTCAAATTCGATGTTCGCAGGTTAGGTTTTACATCAGAAAACCTCAAAAAGCTAAAGAACTTCTTCGATGTAAAGTTATAGTTGATAATATTCCCGCTGAATAAGTGATAAAATATGAATATCTAGGAGTGGAGATCACAAGCTATGGAGACTTATTTTCTGAAACACTGGAACAAGTCAACAACCTTATAGAAGAGAAAGAAGAAGAAGAAGAAGTTGCAGTTTTACCAAGTTTGACATCAGGTTATTAAAACAGTAATGAACATGACTTTCATAAGGCTGTGGTGAACCGTCTTGTCCAACAAGACCACAAACATTTTCGAGTCTGGTGGACAGCATTGTTGCCAAATGGTGCATCGGGTTAGCCCACCTAGGTACTTCACTTCTTAAAAGAATTTACCTACATTTTCAAATATAGCCTTATATGTAAAGTTGTGCAATCTTTTTTTTATATAAGCTGAAGTACTAACCCTGCAAAACTATAGTTTTATAAAACATTTTCAGACCCACAGCCAGTATATGGCTAGTCTAACCTATTGATTTTAGTAGTAGATAACTTTTTCACAAGATCGTGATCAACAAAGTTATTAGTTTAACCATCGCAAAGCTTCCAGTATCAGGTTTAAACTCGCCACTTATCTGGCGTTATTACTACTACTGAACTGCTTGCTTTGTATATCATACCAATGTCTGTAATTAATTGCGAAATGGTGATCACAAAATGAATGTGTGAAAAAAATTAATGTCGAGGATACGAACAATTTTAATTTTCTCCCCCTATCTTTTTATAAATTGTAACTTAAGGTTGAACCTTTATTAGACAGATAATTATAGAAAAAGTGCAATCTAAGCTTAAACAAGTCACATTTTTATTATGTATAAATAAAAGCAACTTTAAAGTTTTTAACTTATGGCTCTGGAGCGTCTTTGTAGTGTTCTGATGTTTAAATGGTTATTTATGGATAATTCGAATAGATTTTCCTCTTACAGTAGGTACGCTGTATTATATTTGTAATTTTGTAATCTGCACAATTTGTTTTTGTAGTTATTTTTAAAATGTAATTACAGATTAACTGAAATCTAAGTAAACCGACCTCTGCCCAACTGCAAACTGCAGTGTTATTTAGAAACTAAATATTTGGTTTCATCAGTAAACTGCACACAGTATATCGCAGTTAGCGAGGTTGCAGAGTTATGTTAGAGATTAAGAATTCTTGTTGTATTGGTTGCATAAAGTTCAAAAAATGAAAATTTTAGTGTATGAAGTGTTGCCTATACGGCAGGGCCTGTTAATTGTGGTGTATATTGGGTTGCCTACCCGAAAAAAGCGATTCAAATGCTCTTCTAGGGTTAGCAGTAAAATCTATACCTGCACATCCTAGGAGAGAATTCTGCCGGTAGTCGGCGCCACGTTACGAAAGAGCAGGAATATTTTTACAGCTGTAAAATGGTGGACTGTCATGGTCGCACGTATTTAGGGCGGGGAGTTTTCCTCTGAATTGCGATCTAATTACGAGTAATTAATCGTTAAATTAAAATAAACCTGGCGTAGTTCGGTGCGTTTTACACATAGGGAATATAATTTACGTGCTTAATCTCAGTGAATTAGTGTCGTGAATGCGGACGTAATGTAAATGTTTTGTGCTATATGTGACAGCAGCAATCAAAGGTAAACAATACATTTTTCGTCTCTCTTGCACCCGCAATTGTGGAAACGCAAGGACTTCCAAACCGCGTACAGCGCGCGTGGCCTTGCGTAGGTCCTTTTCGAAGACGTAATGGGCAGTAATTATTAATTTTCTCGTGTCACGAGTAGTGCTTTTTAGTTTAGGGGGGTAAATCGATGGACGGGGGTGTATTTCTCACTCCAAAGGCGCAGGTTCCAATCTCGAACACGTTGAATAAAGAGGGACACAAGTATGGGTCGTCCTTGTGTTCCTTAACGCTTATGCGTCAATTTCGCCATCAAATCGCTGCTATTTTGGAGCATCTCGGGCTTTTCGGTTTCGGTAACGAAGTCCCGTTACGCGCTCGGCCCGGAAGCCCTCGAATCCTCAGGTAAATAGAGTGCGAAGACCCTCAACAGTTAGATTGTCTTCGGGCAGCCTTTAACTGGAAAGCTAAAATTTGACGTTTTGGCTTGCACAGTCAACTAATTAGCCACGCGAGTTGCACCATTGTGTGCGAGCCGCACAATGGCCAATTTCGAAATTCGTCACTCAGTTGGTCGTTGTGTGTAGACGCGGCCTTTTTTGCTGACTTTGTTGACATGACCTACTCCTGTCAGCATTTCATCTTTTTGTGGTGGTTGTGCCGACCGGAGTCGATTATCTTTGCCTAGGATCAGACGGGGAGTCGCCAAACTTATTTATTAGCTGTTAACGTGTAGGTTTTCCTGAACCCACAATAGTGAACTGATCAATACATTGGTGCTGGGAACCCTCTACTTCAAAGTTTGGGAAAGTTTTGGTTCGGAACCTACGGATATCAAAATAATTGTACAGCTTTAAGCTTTGTTCCAATTAGGCAAAGGTATGGAAACAACACTATAATTCGTTTTAATTGAATTGGAAAACGTGTGCTGTAGCTGAAGTAAGTATTCTATAGTATGTATAAGACAGTAGGTACGTTTATTGAAAGTTGAAGCTACTCAACAGGATGATTCATACCTATAGAAATTTGTTGAGAACATTTTCAGTAAAAAAGTCAGAAACACATATCCCCTATTCCAGTTAGTTACAAATGTATAAAAGATCAATATGGATCCACATGGAGTAATACGAACAGTAAGATCAACTTCCCGAAAATATGGGGAACTTAAAATTAACTGTAAAAAATCTTTTTTATGTAGCACTTGGTTTTTATAATTTTATTCAAACAAAACCTTAATACGTGTTATGTGATATAACCGACAGTTATAACAAACTAAGATCATATCTTATGCAGCTGGTAAAATACCCATTAGCTTCTGACTAATAGAACAGTAGAGTGGTCGTAGTTCAAATACAAAATAAAAGACCAATCGCTATAATGACAATATTCATGTATGGGCGCCAGGCTTTGTAGCGTGACATGAGAGATCGCAATAGAGCCACTCGAGGTAGTTATGATGATCGTTTGAAGACATAAAAAATACTAAGAAAACAAAAACAATGTATTCCATAACGCCTGGAAACAATACAACCGATAGGATCGTGTGCGCTGAAAGATTGAGGGGAAAAGGACTGAAAAAACGCCGAAATGTAAACAGATTTTCTTTAAAGTTGTCTAAGATTTTGTATAACTCCAAATTTGCTTTAGATTCTTCGGGAAAAACTTGCTAAGGGGTCCTGCACGTTTGCCAAAGTACCAGAAACGTGATCTGTCATAGTTGAGTTGAATGTGAACATCCAGCGCTTATGTCTAAAGAAAGCTTATGTCATTCCTTATTATATTTAATAATAACGGTTATATTTAATGGGCTACGTATATATAGCTCATTCAGATAATAAATCAAGTGTACATGCTCATGTAAAATATAGTCGTTAAGGCCTTGACAAATAGTAACATCACGACTATTAATGTGTGTTGCATGTAGGAATTATCAAATAGCCGTTTCAAACGCAATCATCATTAAACGTCTGCTATAAGACCAATTTTTAATACCTTATTACAAACTTGTTACAAGCAGTTGTTAAAGCAAGTCAAATGTTCAAGTATTTCAACTATTCTATCAGTGCAGACACTCATAGGCATTCTTTTACAATATTGTAGGTTAGAAATTCTGTGGAATCCGTGTTTAACAGTTAATTTGGCACCTCAAAATGATGCCCCATATTACGCGCATGCAGACATTAAAATAACTAAAGATTATAAAACGTTAAGCAATGACATTAGTGGAAGCACAACATAACCTTCATGACGGGCATCTTCTGTAAAACGCAGCGCTTCAGATTGGATGCAGATAAACGGCTGGAAACTTCGCCAACCATGAGAACTTGCAGCTGGTTCAACGCTCATCCTGAATTCATTGTAAAGACAAAATGAAACATCCGGCGTCTCCACTCGCCAGAAAAACACTCGAAGCAGTCGACAAAGTATGAAAACGTAAGAAAACCCCGAAAAATGTCGATCAAACTGTAGGGAAATACATGTGAAGTACTTTAACGCTATGCCATGAAATTGACTCACTCCTTAGTTGGTGTTCGGGCTTATAAGTGAAATGTGTAAACCTTAAATACTTAATTTAGGATGTGGGTGATGCTTAAAAATGTATCGGATAGCGTCAAAATTCCCTAACAATTTGTGACAGCAACGAAAGTAACCCAATACATAACTCCGTTAAACTTGTCATACAGAAAGGTTACGTAACAAGCGCAGAAATACTCTTGAATGAAAAAATGTATGACGTTACAATCTTAAATGAACACACACATACTGACACAAAATTAAGTTAGTCATTAAGGTGTTCCTGTAACTGAACTGAATGTACACAAATTTGGTACTTAACAAAAATAGTTAGATATAATGCAGTAGTCATCTTGAACAATATTTTTTTAAACAGCTTATTTAACAAATTAGGTATATTCAATGCTATATAAAGAAAATAATTCAGAAATAATATAAAATCTTTGCATTTTATTTAAAAAGGTACTTCTTCATGGTTCTTGATTTAATATTTATAAGAGTACATTCAACAGTAGTAGTAACTAGTAACCATAGAAAATGAACTATGCAGGTATTATAGCCTCCTCAGTAGCTTTGCGCCAGTTGTTGGCAAATCTAAAAACTAAAATTCGCATAATAAACCACGTTTCTTCATAGTACACAGCGTGTGTAATTATAAGTCATTGATGTTTATTTTGATTTTTTAGGTTCTAGCTGCTCCTCGCATTCATCTTCTAAAAAATTTAATACTTTATAATCACTCTCCTGTGTACGTTCCTTGCCTAAGTCAGATTTGCTACTACTTACTTCCGACAAAGTGAGTGGTTCTCTTTTCTTTTTTGTTTGATTTTTGAGGCATTTGCACAATCTTTCAATCTTTGAAGAGCATCTTCTGTTGTTAACTGTTTTGCCATATTCAGTTTTTAATCGAATTTTTTTCGGTTTAACAGCTGCCTTATAAACATTTTAAACGAATTGTTAGGTGTAGGTTAGTGTTTCTTCAACAATCTCTTCATTTCCATTCACATTATTCTGATTTTTCTTCTGTATCTAATACGGCTTGCAGGATCAAATTTGTCTTCAGAAAAAGCCTGCGGATTTACTCCCGAAATAAAACATGGATTGGGCGGCAGATTTTGGCGAATTGCTGCATTTATCTGATTATTTCAGGATATGACATTTTGGAAGTAAAGCAAATGTTAGTCTCCCGCAATCTAAGATAGCATTTGGTTTTTTATGCTTTCATGTGGTCTAATACTCAGTTGAATTTATTTTCAGGCCTTTTTCTTCAGTTTTTCTCATCTCCCCTTGTTCCCTGTTCGTTTTACTTTTAATTATGTTTTTACTCCGCGAGATTCGCCGTGATACCTGCCGAAAATCCGTGGATGCGATATAGCTTCATGTTACTGTCCTACCCACCTGTTGGACCTGTTGGGCTCGATAACTAGGACAATTTCTTGGAATTTTGAAAAGAAATTAAAAACTAATTTAGGTGGGCGTTCTTATTTATGACCCCCAACGTGTTCTAATAACCCCAAGAGATTGTATCCGAAAAATTACATTATTATATGACCCCACAATGTAATTTTCAAAGGCACTAAGAACATAACCTTAAAAAATAGTGTGAACCATTCTTCGCCAAAATCATGAAAGGACAACTTTAATACAACCCTTAACAAGGCATTAATGCATGCAATATATATTTCAACATAATTTACATAGTTATGTTTACATGAACTTAGTTTACGTCAATTTAAACATAGTTTCACACCAAGCGCAACATAAATAGCACAACGATTTTCAAGTAAGTACGCATTGCAAACATGATATACAACATTATGGAACTACAACTGTTCCTACTTAATGCCAGTTGACTACACTTGTTTGTAAACAACATGTCCTTGTAACCTCGGTTCCCGTTTAATATACACTTTATCAAAATTTATAGCTAAAGTGCTGTGAACCGATGAAGCTCAATTTATGAGAGATGGTATTAATACCACGCGTAATTACCATGTGTGTGGTCTGTCCAGAATCCATATGTTGTCATGCAGTAGCGATTTCAAAAGCGTTTTAATGTTAATACGTTCCTATATGGGCTGGCATCTTGTAGTCGGAGCTCCAAATAATTGACTAAATTCAGAGCGCTATACAAGTTTCCTAGATTGAAGGCTTAATATGACGCTAAAAGATATTACATATTACATCACAGTGTTCGGCATAGGTGTCCCTCAAATTAATCCACCTTTATGACTAAATAATTTTCATATGTCAAGCTTGTATTCGAGCTCTCATAAATTCTAAACATTTATTGTGCAACATATCTACACTCTTTTATTATTTTCTATTATAATTGTTAATTTTAAATAGATTCAGTTTTTATAAACAGTATTGATGTACTGATGTGGAGCGCTGAAGGCGTTACTACACTACGAACGGGGATATCCGCCCAAAACTTACTTCAGGACATGCAATTGATTTGCTGAAATACATGACAAAATTGATAATGTACGCGTACAAAATTTTATTCTAGCACTAGCACATTATTACTTAAAGTGAACGGTAAATGGCACATGCAATAAAATAACAAACCATAAATAACTTAGCTGGGTGCAGCGAATTAAATAGTTAGTACAGGGACCGAGTAGGAAATTGACCAGAAAATGGTTCGGGTGCCGCCAAAGTTTAGCGACGGAGGTGAGCTCGTAACTCCCAAGACGAAAGCAGCTTCTCAGAGCTTCGTTTGAAGAATCGACAGCGGACAACAGAATTCAGCATAAAACTACGCAGCGTTGAACGGACACTTTTTTCGGTCTTTTCGGGTTGTCGAAGCCTTGCGAAACGCTATATCGATATGCTGGTGATGATACTGCCACTATACAGTACGTAGCGGGATGTAGCGAGAAGAAATTCGACGATTCGAATCACGCGGCTCCCTCTGGCGCGTGCATTCCCAAAATAGTGGCGGGTGTTTCCCAAACGATCCTAACAAGTTTTGCCTGTACATTGTCCGTATTTTCTGACAGGAAAAAATACTGTCAGCAATACGTAAATTGGTCAACAGTTCATCCTTAATATATAGTCTCTTCTCTATCCAATCTTTTGTTTTTAAACTATCTTCAAGCGTTTTACCAACTTTTGAGTGGGGCATGTATTGTTTTATCACACAAGATGTAAGTGGGTGTGGCTTCTTCGTTCTACGTCTAATCCGATATTTAGTTTTTGCGTTATTATTTGATTTCCGTTTTGAATGACATATTGGATTCATAAAAGTCCCTGCAAAATCCTTTCACAATAATTGTTAGCATCTTGTATCCGTGATACATAATGATTTCTTATTTATTGCGAAGTACGTAGGTCTATTTCTTCTCAAAATGTTGGGCAAATTTGCTACGACCCATGTTGAAATTATTGTTGTTTGAATTCCACACATTTTCTGAAGAAACTTACATTTTCAGTTATCGTGTTTTGTATGTATTTTGGTTATTTTTTACATAACTGCAAATTTAGAATGTGAAGTTAAAAGGTTCTATATAGGTCTTTAAAGTTTCAAGATATTTATAGTAAATTCGTTTTCTAATTGGGTGTCAACGATGAAAGTGTCATCACTTTTTCTCTTCTTAGTTATACATTTTCTAGTGAAACTTTCTGGTAGAACATGCACTTATTCGTTGAATGGACGAAGTACTGTTCAATAAGTCTTCAACCTTCCGACAAATATTTCAGAAATCGCTAGTTTGAGCACTATAAAAAAAGAGCAAACCGAAAGTGTGTGCAATTCTTTAATGCCTTCGCCAATTCATTATGAATAAACTTTTAGATAACTGGGAAGAATATATTAGCTTGGAGGATAAAATAATAGCCACTACTTTTAGCAATATGTTTAGTGAACTTAACGAACGACGAAATAGGATGAAAATTATGAATAACGCACAATGAGTCATATAGTTCCAAAACAGTTGTAACAAATTTAAAAAAATAATGGTTTATTACTTTTAAATGCTACGAATACAGTAATGTACTGTTTGAAATCCTGGGCTTTACTGCGTATTTATTAACCACTTTGAACTATGGTGCTGGAAGCTGGAAAAAATGTTTGTTTTCAACAGGATTGGCATGATTTCCCCCAGCCTGAAAAACCCAGTGGGTATTTTTGGGTAAAACCCACCTGAAGAACTCACGGGTTTTAGATTAAATGCGGATTTTTTAAAAAATTGTCAAAGAAAAGTATTCTGAAGTAGTAAATGGTATCGATTCAATTAATAACAATTTCAATCATTTTTACTTCCGTAGTCTAAAAGACGAAGGAAATATTGTAATTGGGAAAAAATAACATTCCAAAATTTCTTCAGATCTTCACGTTTCAGAGTCCCTAGATGACGAAAACATATTAATTTACTAGCAACATGATATTGTACATTTTCGTCATGGATACAAAATATGAAAAGCTACTCATAACTCCCAAGGGATTTTTCAAATTATTTCTCCCTCAAACTCATGGTAACCATGCAACTATAGGCAACGTCTTAGCAACAATACATTGAGGCAATGCTTGATGTTACTTACATATTCTCATTTTAAATGTCATTATGACATTTTGAAATTTCATACTATTTTTACTAATATGCTAGTAAATAAAATATTGTATGCACCACGGGAGATATTCATGTTCTTTAGCTTCGGTTGACTTACAGGGTTCTAGGTAAATTGCTCGAATGCAATTGCTCGAAAACGAATTGCTCGAAATCAGTTGCTCGAAACTCAATTGCTCGAATGTGACTTTGCTCGAATTGCAAGTTTCTCAAACAGCAATTTCTCGATTATCTGTTGCTTGAAAAAAATAAAGTTGTGAAATAGCCTTAACTTAAATCAGTTAATATCAGATATAAAAAAACACAAATTACAAATTATAACCTTTATTAATAAAAAATAGGTATAGGTATGTGATTAAGTTAAAAATTATAAAAACCAAATATTATAGGTTTTTAATATTGTATGTTGTGTGCTATTCCACGGACATAATCATATATATTTCTGTCATGTCCATAGTTATTCACTAATCTTAAAAGTCTCTGTGCACTATCGCGATATATTCTTCGACTGATGGTGTGTTGTTGACAGCTGGCATATTGTTCTATCCGTAATTCGTTCAATCTCTGCTCCCTCTTTAATGCCGAAATAAATTTCCAGATGTTAAGACCACATAAATTCGAGCAAAACATTTTCGAGAAATTGCGGTTCGAGGAACTTGTATTTCGAGAAAAGTTACATTCGAGCAATTTGATTTTCGAGCAATTGCATTCGAGGAATTTGCCGGAGACGGACTTACGCACCTCGGGCCTCTGGCACACATGTCAACCTCAGGGAAAAACATATTTATATCTCTTTTAATGCATAAATATATATTTCTCATTTCCGTCTGTTGTCGGTATAGCTCAAAAACTATTTGTTGGAGGAAGTCAATATTTGCATGCGGATTATATGTCTACCTGGCACGAAACTGAATGTACTTTTGGTCAATTATATACAGGGTGAAAACCTTAACAACATAAATTTTGTCTATTTTCACTTTACCGGCGGAAAAGATGAAAACAATAATTTGCACAGAGCTCAGACTTTACCCTTGACGAAAATGGGATCCGACAGATACAGGGTAAGTGTTGTAAAAGAGGCAAAAATGGGCAACAATAATCGTGATGTATATTTATAATCCAAACACATCACGCAGGTGACAGGCAATCCTTCGGTGCAGAACGAGATCAAGGGGCGGGTTGTGTGCAGGCTGCTGCCAATCGTTGAAATTGTTTTCGCATGCGCTGAAATGACACTGAGTTTCAAATCCCACTACCTGCAATGTTTTTATAATTTGCAAATTGATGTAATTTGCATTCCCAAGTGTTTTATTTTATTGCTACGGTATTATTAGGAACGTTTAAGATATTTTTTTACCCCTAATTTCGTAAATAGCTATTATCTAAAACTGCCTAAAATTGGGAAAATTGCATCAAGAGAAATGTCAGATCTGTCATTTTCAAAAATATTTTAGTAGGCAAATGTCATTATGTCATTTATTTGACACTATTTCAGTTAGGTAATGAGGCCATTACACCACTCAGTTAGGTAATGAAGCCATTATATAACTTAGTGGTGTCATGAGCTTCATTACCTAACGGAAATAGTGTCAAATGAGTGACGTAATGGGTTACTTATCCCACTGGAGTAGATAATAGTTATTTACTATACAAATGGGATAAGAGCATCATTAATATACGTGTGTGTAAGTTACAAACGGGTGCGTACCACGAGTTATGTAAGCACACAAGTATATTAATGATGCATATATCACACATGTATTGTTCAAAGTTTTATCTACAACTGTCCAAAATTGAGAAAAGTGCATTAAGTGAAATGTTAGATGTCATTTTCAAAAATATTTTAGTAGACAAATTTCATTCATTTGATACTATTTCAGTTAGATAATGAAGCCGTTACACCACTCAGTTAGGTAATGAAGCCATTACATAACTGAGTGGTATAATGAGCTTCATTACCTAACGGAAATAGTGTCAAATGAGTGACGTAATGAGTTACTTATCCTCGTGGAGTAGATAAAATAATAAAAAGCAATTTTCTAACAACGTGTGACTGCTGATGTACAAAAAAAGTAATGATAATCCTACAACGCTTCAATATAAGCAGGATAGAGAACTGTGAATACCTCCGTTCAACAGACCAGCTGAGCTATCGCGGAGGAGTGATCTGGTAATTGCAACTTTCGTTTCATCTTGCAATTTCCAGGTAAGAATTTTTGTTATTCCTGAAAGATATGTTATGTCGAAAGACGATATCTGGATTCTCGTGAAGAAGTTATCGAGGATACTATAATTATGAAAGTAAAGTATGATCAAAAATGTATAGCTAATTTATGAATGTAACTATGTTTATACTTAAACTTGACATTTGATTTTTAAGTGAATTGTAGTTGCATTCATAAATTAGGAACTATTCCATAGTCATACTAGAAGAAAGTTATTGTTAATCATACTGTAGTAAAAGTAACTGAACCAACATGTTCCTTCTCCTTTTTTAGAATGTCTTATTATATTATATACGTCGCGCATTGATAATAATAATTAACAGATAGACGTCGGGTCCGGTAGATTAGAGGATGGTAAAGATTTTACAAAATTTAACCATTGCTTTTTGTTTTGTAGAATAACTACCTTTGCATTTTTTTATGTTTAAGGGAAATGATCAACGTGTCTATTTTGTGTGAAGAGCTATTTTTTGCCTGTTTTATTTATGAACAATTTGTCTAATGCGCATCAAAGCATTGTAATTTTATTTTTATTCCATGATGTTAAATTATCAAATCTTCCTCTTTTAATTTTTCAGAAGCTTTGTTGGTGCTAACTATTTGTGCCTATTTCAAGGAATAAAACCTGCTATGTAACTCTACTAACTGGTAACAATATCCTATTATATTATTTTGACAATTTTAATAATACTCTGTATAATTTCAATAATAAAACTACGTTTCCTAACCAACATTTTTTTGGCAATTGACCCGCCATCTACCAGCGGCAGTCACAAAGCTATATTTCCACTTTTAATTAGCGTATCTTTTAATTGTTCTGTTTACTAAAATCTCTTGAAGATCTCATTCAGCATTCACCACCCTACCTATTCTCTTTAATGGTCTCAAACAATGGACGATTAACGCTGTCTTGAGTACACTTGAGTTCGTTGGTGCTCAAGTATATATTTAACGCAATACTCTTATCTGCTAAACAGACTATTAGTACTCTTCTTTGCAGATTTTTATTAAATATTTGACGTCATGTACGTGTACTTACATTGTTTACGCAAGGTAGTTAGAATCTGTGGTAATAATTTTTAAATTACTTTCAATTCATTAAGGGCTTATTGCTAAATCTTGGCTATAATTTAGAAGAGCTCTTTCGAATCATACACGGCTGTTATAATAACCATTTTTAATTTATTGTGGTAGAAAACTATCGCGCTTGTTAGTCCAGTTCTATGTGGCAAATACTAATATATTTCGGAATTTTCTTATTGAATTATCTATTTTTCTACAAAACTGCAGCATTTAAACTTGTAAAATTTTAAAAGGTGCAGATAAAACATTGAGGGCCCCAGTGAAACCTCATTCGAGCGAATCTGCCCCTCGGGCCACAGCTGCAAATGCGAATATCTGTCTTGTGCCGGACAGTAAAGTCAGAATTCTATGCAAATTTTCATTTATACGGTTATAGTACACTAATTGATAATTATTGGGGTAATTCGTTCTTATCTGCTCGTTGGGCGTCGTGTTTTTATTCGGTTTTAATAAAACCTATGTGTTGTAGCTAAATCCCCAGAATGATGACCATTAAAACGAACTAAGGAAGATGCCTGTTGCGCCAATTTTTCCGCTGTTAGTTAAAACTGCGTCGGCGGTTTTCTCAATTTCTTCGTTCGCTTTATTCGCTTTAGTTTAATTAAAAGCCGATGATCTCGAGTTAACCCCTTTCCCTTTTCATATTTAATTCAGAATTTCTATACGCCTGGGTTTGAATGTTAACAATCTCCGGATCTTTTTATTAGTTTTGTGGGAAGTCTTATTAATCTTGCCAAAGTTATTACCCGAAGTTGGCAGCTCGATACGGCTTTAAATTAACGTAGAGGTTATCTGAAAACGTAGTATAATTTGATAATTTAGACATATTGATTGATTTAAGTTTGGTAGAAATAAAAAATATATATCTTGTGTGTTATGAAAATGTAATTAGATAGTCATAACTATCTCAAAATAAATAAATTGTATGTATTTTGCACTGGTAACTCGTTAAAGACATTGGAGATAAAGACAGGCGAATTTGTTGTTTATGTAAAAATAAAGAAAGTCGGGTAAACTCAGTAGGGGCATTACAGAAGTCCATAATGTTGGTTTCATGTTGATTATCTAATTATAAGTTTATCATAAATATACAAAGGCACCAATAAAACGTAAAAGCAGTAGAAGCTGAGAAATGATATGGACTGATGGTAGGCAAAGATAATTTCCAAACGCCTTTATTTTTCATTGTAAATGTAAATTGTTGGTAATAACAGAAAAAATTTCATATTGGAGATTCGCCTGTCAGCAAAGAGGCAGGTGAAAGCGCTGCGTGGCAAAATTGTGGGCATTTTTGCGAAAAATGCTAATATTTGCATTTGTATTTGTTTATCTATTAATAATTACTAAAGCAAGCCCACTTGCACATAAATGAAAGCATGAATATTTAAATTTTTGGTAACTGCCACGTGGCTTCCACTATTTTATCTCTTATCTGGAGGGTATTTTTCGAACTGTTGTACTCTCATGTTGGGAACAATGCCGCGTGTATATACCAAGCTACGGCCATAATATTATCAAATCGATGATATCACCTCGCTGAATGCAAATATGTGGTTATCGGGGAAAATTTACCGGAAGTACGGAATTCAAGATAACGGCTAACAGCGCCCCTAAATTGAAAATTCCATTTTTGACTTCAAGTTTAGCATGGAACCCAAAATGTCAATTTCGCTTTGTTTGTACGCTCATAAATTCAAAGAAAGACGTATTTAGTACTTCTAATTGTTTGTTTACACAACTGGCAAAGAGTAGTACATTGATTTATTTAAATTTAAATTGTATAGTCGTCAATGTGGGCATGTAATTTGGTGGGTTTGATTTAGTTAATTGTGTTTACTAGATGTAAAACCACGACAAGAAATCCCCGATTTGACATTTTCATTGACTTCTACTCGTTAGTAGTATTGGGGCACCTTGATTTTGATATCAAAATTAATTGGGTCAATTAAATCCGCGAATTAAATCCGCGATTACCCGCGGATTGACCTAATTAATTTCGCGGATTGATCTAATTATTCTTCATATGTGCTACTGATTAATCACATATGAAGTTTGATATGTAATTTACATATGTGCTACTGATTAAATTACGCGAGGCCATTTTTAATTTGCTTCCGATTAAATTACGCGTCGGACTTCGGCGGCCATCTTGGATTTCTGGCGGGAATATTTGAAATTTGAATTTTTTCCGAATTTTTCTAAGTTCCCATATTTGAATTTGAATTTCGCGGTGTGTCGGCCATCTTGGTGCGCGCGCACTTCTCACGGCGGTTGTTTTTAATTTTGAATTTTCGCGGAAATATTTGAAGTTCAAACTGATAGATCTTCCGTCTCCCTCATCGAAGCTGTTGTCTCTCTCTCTCTCTCATGCACGGATGCCATTTAAATTTCGCGCGAATATTTGGATTTTAAATTTTTTCAGATTTTTCTAAGTCCCTGTTTTGAATTTAACTTCTCTGGTGTCGTCCATCTTGGTTTTCTCACATTTTATTTTAATTTAAAAAAAGCTTCCTGCGATGTCCCATGGCTGGAATCGAACCAGCGATCACAGCATTACGAGTACGAATCCTTAACCAACTGGGCTATCGAAGCCATCGAGGTTTTAAGGAATTAACTATAGTCACTTACGTGTCACGAGCCCAGCTTTAAACAAACTATTTTTTGAGAAATATGATTTATAAGAACGGGGATGTGTAGCTTGTGGTGTTAAATGAGCCGCAGTAATTTTAAAAAAGTGCTTTCATAATTAGTTTTTGCCATAGTTAATTATTAACTTCAGCACTTGCGTGATTTCGATGCTGGTTTGAGGTGCGGGCAAAGCGAACAGCGTAATTATTCAAACGGAAAATGCAATCAAGTTACGAATTCGCAAACGTTCGGCTATTTTATGAATTAAACCTAGGTGTTTTATATTACATTTTAAATAAACGGGGCAAACAGCGATGAGTGAAATTTAAAGCAGGCTGAGGCATGCGTTTGTGTCTAACAATGCTTTGTACGTCAGAGGCAGCACTGCAAAATACAGGCACCAACATGATTTGCCTCGAGAGCGGGGTATCGGTGACGTATTGTTTTAGTACCTGTATAAAAGTGGCTGCGGTCTCTATAGCGCATCGAATTGCTTCACTCCCAGTCGTCGTGTCAACAACACCATTTTTACCTAAGATGGATCCTCGAAGTGTTAATAAGTGCCAAGAAAAGCCAGGCCCCTACACCAGGAGACCGGCAGCAGAAAAAACAAGTAAGAAAACGCATCTTTTAAATAAAAAACAACACGGTGCACCGCCACAGCCTCCAGCCATGAACGTGGAGGCCAAGGGGTATTCACCACGTCTAGATGCCACCGAGGAGGACCTGCGGGTGTTCATTGAGGAGACGATGCCTTCCTATGACGTAGCACCGATCGTGACGCCTGAGATCCGCCAAACCCGACGGGAAAAGAAACGGTTATTATGCGACCTCACTGTGCCTTTAAACAATAGTGCCAGCAAGGTTGTTCATTTGGGTCTGGATCCTTATAAACAATTTTCGCCTGTTGCAAGAATTCTGAAGACCGACATTGGAGCTGGTGTCTCCTTCACAGCCGAGACGTTCATGGCTTTTGTGGAGGCGCTACCGGACATATTTGTGATGGCCAAGCAGGGGACTTTCAGATATGAATTAACTGAGCACACAGTGGAGTACGTGAACAATGATACCTGCAGGATTATTACAAAGGACCCCGAGAACAAGTTTACTCTTTACGTAACGTATGAAACACTATCAAATTTATTGCCGATGTACAACTTGATGGTTGTGAAAATAAATGACTTGAAACGTGTAAAGTGTAATTTCCAAAATTTTGGTGAAGTGATCGTTGACAAAGTAATACATGCAGAAAATTTGTGTCTTGATGATTCAATCATTTTTAATACTCTGCGCTGGACTTTCGCTAACGATATTTTATTGTGGGAACTTGTGTTCAAATTTAAAATGTATGTTATTATAGAATTGCAGAAGCTGGTTGATGCAGATGTGCGCATGAAATCGTACATGTCCTAGTTTATATGAAATATTGTATGAAAATGTGAATAAAGAATGTTTTAAACTGTATTTCTTTTTTAATTATGCGGCGAGTGTTAGTTTATACATGCGGTAGGTTGGCCGAGTGGTTAAGGCGTCAGACTTAAGATCTGATCTCGAAAGAGGTCGTGGGTTCGATTCCCGCACTTACCATATTTTTAATGTATTTATTATGAACGTGTTTATTTTTTAAGTTAGTTTATTCACGACGGCCCTACTGTAATAATCGCTCACTGCATAAAAATGGAGCATCAGTTTTCTCATCCGTTTTCTGCTATCATAGCAGGCCCCTCAGGATCGGGCAAATCGTTTTTTGTAATAAATTTCTTGAAAAATATGAAAAAACTCTGCAGTGTAAATTTCGCTAAAGTTATCTGGTGTTATGGCGAGTGGCAAAAATTGTACGAAGATTTAAAATCTTTAGTCGAATTTCAACAAGGTCTGCCAGACATGACATCTTTTGAGGGGTCCGAACCCAAACTTTTAATAATCGACGATTTAATGAGGGAGACAAATAACTCGGTCGTTGACCTATTCACCAAGGGGAGCCATCACCACAATCTCAGTGTTTTTTTTATTACGCAAAACATTTTTCACCAAGGAAAAGGACAGCGGGATATTTCCCTAAATGCTCATTACATTATTCTTTTCAAAAATCCGCGAGATAGAGCTCAAATAAAGCACTTAACCAGGCAGATATGTCCAGAAAATCCTCGTTTTCTACAGGAGGCATATGAAAACGCCACATCTAAGCCACACGGGTATTTATTATTCGATTTAAAACAAAGCACCCCCGACATTACAAGATACCGAACGTCTATTTTTAGAGAGGATGGGTCTTGCTATATTTATATACCGAAGAAGGGGTATAAAAACAGCAACTCGAATCAATTTACAATCATTCACTAGTGATGTCTCGAGCGGTGATTAAGAATTCAGAGTTGCTGCGTGCTCTACATAAACTAGGTTCTAAAGAACGCATCGCATTATTAAAAACCGTTAACGATAAACAAATCCATTGTGTCTGCGAGTGTATATATAACACTCTAAAAGGAAAAATACCTTTGTCGACTAAGCAGAAGACTCAGATAGCCCTGCATAAAAAAGTACTTAGAAAATTAATTAAACCTGGAGAGTCCATCAAAAAGAAGCGAAAAATTTTAACTCAAAAAGGGGGTGCGTTCTTGCCGTTGATCTTAGCCCCATTAATTACGGGTGTATTGAGTTCTATTTTTAAATAAAAATGGAACACGCAAAGAAGATGATGATTGTGCCGCCTGAAGTTATGCACCGCTTTAAGGCTACTGAGAATCCCGAGCAAAATATATTATCACAGCTTGATGACGAAATGCAGAAAGTTTTAAAATCTAAACTATCTGACCACGATAAATGGGTGCAGTACAATCAAGTCTTGCAACGCTATCTGCATTTTGCCGACCAAACAAGACAATCAATCAAAATACCAATAGAATCAAACACCATCAGCAGTATTTCAGACGGTGATATTTTGTCTACACTACCTAGCACTTTTAAGAAAAAAGGCGAAGCTTTCTTACGTTTTTTGAGGGCATCACAGGATGTGGACTGGGATAGCAAGGGGACAGTTACTATAAAAGGCGAAATTTTACCATCATCTAACATAACTGATCTAGTGCACGCCATTCTAAGGCCTCAAAAAATTGCAAGTCCATCGGGACATCTCAAGTTCGCTGATTACATTAAAGAAAAAAATTTCCCAAGTGTGCTGCGGGGGAACTCGAAACGCAAAATTTTAGCAGTTCAGCCTGAAGACGTGAGGAGTTCTGAGGTGGAAAGTGAGAACTACGACACCGAAACAGAATCTAAATCGAATCCGTTAGCAAGGCCAGTAACATCAACGCAAAAAGCAGGAAAAATAACGAAAACAACGCGGAGGTCGATACCAAAAATAAAGGGCATTTCGGGCTGGGAGCGCCTTAAACTTTAACATAGCAGAAATGAATTTGGATGCTATCTATTATGATCCGGCCAACCCAGTAGGCTTTGCTGGTGCAAATTCGTTAATTTCTTCAGTGAAAAATACTCACTCCAATAGTGATGTAAAGGAATGGCTAAAGAAACAGGATGCATATACTATTCACAAAACTGCAAGAAAAAAATTCCCTAGAAACAAATACATTGTTAGCAACATTTTCGAATTATGGCAGGCTGATCTCTGCGACATGCGCAGTTTAGCCCTACACAATGATGGAAATAATTTTATTCTAACCGTAATTGATGTGTTTAGTAAAATGGCCTGGGCGAGGCCTCTTAAATCTAAAACGGCTACTTCAGTAATAAACGCATTTCGTGAAATATTTGCTGAAGCGGGTAACAAGCCTATAAATTTACAAACCGATAAAGGAAAAGAATTTGTTGCTAGAGCCGTACAGAATTTTTTCAAACAACACGATATCACGTTTTATGTGACGCAAAACCCCGATGTTAAAGCATCAGTCATTGAGCGTTTCAATAGAACATTAAAAACCAGAATGTGGCGCTATTTCACATACTCTAATTCATACAAATACATAGACGTATTACAAAATTTACTGACTTCGTATAACAGCCGCTATCATTCAAGCATCAAGATGGCACCCTCTACTGTAAATGATGACAATATACTGGAAGTGTGGAACAATCTGTACAGAAAGGGGATGGGAGTCGACAGGAAGCCTAAATATAAAGTGAACCAACATGTAAGAATTAGTAGAACGAAGGACGCATTCGAGAAAGGATATGAAACTAATTGGAGCGGCGAAGTGTTTATAATTAAAAAAGTGATTCTTAGAAAACCACCTGTGTACGAAATAGCTGATTTAGATAACGATACGATAGAGGGTGTCTTTTATGAAGAGGAATTACAGCCAGTGACTTTGGATGATAACGCTTTGTTTAAAGTCGAACAAGTGTTAAAAGAAAGAGGACACGGTCAGCGCAAAGAGTACTTTGTAAAGTGGCGAAATTATAACGACAAGTTCAACTCTTGGATTCCTGCAGCTAATCTTCAGCAACTATGAATACAGATGAAGAATTTTATCTAACATTACTTAGCAATAGTTCTATGAGCTATTTTCCAAATAACACCACAGCACAATTCATAACGCAGCTCCCTAAACGAATAAGGTTACCGGGGCAATGGGTTACAGGTATTGCTGAAGTGCAATATCCATGCTCCTTTTTGGCCGTGACAGATACAGAAAATCTAGTCTATTATCGCACAGAAATACCTAAAGTGCAAGCCGGAGAAGAAACGTATGCTGAGTTGAAAAAAGTATTGCAAAACGCTAATTCATATTTTAAAAGTGATAGAGAGCAAATTTACTATGGTAGCGATGGATGGCATGTAATCTGTATTCAGCCCGGCAATTATGAAAACATTGAACATATTACAGCCGAAATTAACAATCACAGGTTATTAGAAAAGTTGCTGAATTTTCAATATAATAGAGTAACAAAACGCGTGTCTCTTGAAATTAAAACGTCGTCATTGAAAATGCTAGGATTTTCACAACGTCTGGCCTTACAACTTGGTTATAAACCTGATATAAATATAGCTGAAGCACCTGTACCAAGCCACCCCGCAAATATCTGGGTTGGTTTACCATCACAAATGTTTATTTACTGCGATATTGTGGAACCACAGCTTGTAGGAGATGTCTTGGCTCCGCTTCTTCGCATTGTTAACGTGACCTCTGATAATTATAATTACGGTTGCCACAAAGACGCCATATTTTCGCCGACTCATTATATAAATGTCATGAAGAGGGAATTTGAGAATATCGAGATAAATATAAGGACCGAAACGTCGGGTGTGATGCCATTCGAGTTTGGAACGTTGAGTTTAAAACTACACTTTAAGAGGATACAGTAGCTGCTATGGATTGTCCTTATCAACAATACTACACCAATCAGGCAGGTCAAGGCGTTGGAGCTATCTACAGAGGAGCAGCCTACCAGAGAGGTCATGGGATCGGAAGCTTTTTAGGCGGAATATTTCGTAGTATCCTGCCTCTTTTTAAAACCGGTGCTAAAGTTGTTGGAAAGGAAGCTTTAAGGACAGGCGCTAACATTTTAGGAGATGTTAGTGAAAGTCGACCGCTAAAAGAAGCGTTCCATAACCGTGTACAGGAGGCTGGAAAGAATCTCAAACGTAAAGCCGATAGAAAAATTGATACTCTAATGGAAGGATCGGGATATAAAAGGCAACGCACTCTGAATTACAATCAGTCTACAAGAAAAATCGCTAGGAAGAAGCTGAGCAAACCCAACTACACCGATATCTTCACCAGCAAGTAGTTTTCACAATGGCGTTTTTGCATGCGCAGTCTTGTGAGTGTGTTAAATCAGAGTTAGATTTATTCGCTCTGCCCGCAACTCAAACCAGTATCGAAAATGGACAATGGATTTTTTACAAACCGCTTTCCTCGCTTAATGACGATGCACCGATTGAATTTATTGTGCCTGGAAACGGTAACGATTATATCGATTTAAGTCAGACCATGTTATACATTACTGCTAAAATTGTTAAACAAGATGACACACCATTAACCGACAAAGAGGTTGTAGGCCCTGTTAATAATTGGATGCACTCTATGTTTAATCAAGTTGAGGTGTATTTGAATCAGAAGCTTGTGAGCCCGCCAAACAATACATACGCATACCGTTCATACATTGAAACTCTGCTGAATTACGGCAATGGTGCTAAATCAACCCATTTAACATGCACACTATGGTACAACGACACAGCCAATAACATGGATGACATCACTACGCATAATGAAGGATTTGTAAAGCGGAAATTTTTTACTGCTGCAAGTAAGCAAGTCGAAATGATGGGACATGTGCATTCCGATTTATTCAATCAAGAAAAATTTCTTATAAACGGAGTTGAAATGAAAGTCAAATTTATCAGATCCCGAGATTCGTTCAATTTAATGGCAGACGAAGGATCTACATTCAAAGTGAAAATTAGTGATGCCAGCTTACTAGTGAGAAAAATGAAAATAAACCCATCTATTTTACTAGCGCATACCAAAGCTTTGGCGACTGCGCCTGCTAAATACCCCATTACAAGATCCGATGTTAAGGTGTTAACTATTCCGGCTGGTGTGCAAAGAAAATCTTTAGATAATATTTTTCTGGGGCAATTACCAAAACGATGCATTGTAGGTTTTGTATCGAATAAAGCATTTAACGGCCATTATGCAGCAAACCCTTTCAATTTTAATAACTACAAAATCAATTATTTCTCCCTATACATCGACGGTCAACAAATTCCTTCAAAACCTCTACAGCCTGATTTTTCTAAGAATGGCATGTACGTTCAAGCATATCACACACTATTCTCGGGTAGCGGTATACACTTCCTCAATGAAGGCAACGCTATAAAACGTGAAGATTACCCTTATGGCTACTGTCTATTTGCTTTTGATTTAACCCCCGATCTGGCTGCAAATGCAACAACACACTGGAACCTTCTTAAAAATGGCGCTCTACGTTTAGAGGTGGGTTTTCAAAACGCGTTAGAAGAAACTATTAATTGTCTAGTTTATGCAGAGTTCGATAACGTCGTAGAAATTGACAAACACAGAAATGTGCTGGTGGATTTTAGTAGTTAAAAACCAACAACAGTTTTTTAAAATTTAGTCATGCTCAAACATTTCGTCAGTATGGACAGTGCCTTCGTAGATCTGCAAGGGTTCCGTGGTGATAAGAAACAGTTTATTCCGAAAGAAGTGGCTGTTATTTCAGCAGATGGCAACCAGTTAGCAATTTTCGTTTTAAAACCTCCTGCAAAATATGACACTCTGCCCTATTTCGTTAAAAAAGGCATAAACTATCTGGAGCAAAGACATCACGGTCTAACCTGGGATTCTGGTTCTATACATTTTGATGAATTTGAAGCAGAGCTAGCACGAGTTCTCAAAAAATTTGAAAAAGTGTACGTTAAGGGCCAAGAAAAGAAGGAGGTTCTAAGTTTTCTGAATAAAATCGTCGTAAATTTGGAGGATCTCGAGTGCCCGTCTTTAAAAGTTTTGCGAAAAACTACTGCTGCCGTACGTTGCCTCAATCACAACATCCGTTCGCCTGTATGTGCATTGGAAAACATACTAATTTTATCCGACTGGTGGCGCAATGAATACACTGGAAGTTCAGAAAATATTGCAAACAATCCCGAGTCTGTTGAATGTGAAACGCTATGTTTTTGCTTCTGATCAACTCCCTACAAGAATTGCAAGACCTGTGGCAATCATCGTCAACACAGATCCAGCAAACCGACCTGGACAACATTGGAATGCAGTGTATATAGACCAATATGGATATGGGGAATACTTTGATTCATACGGCCGCCCTCCAAGCGGTTATCATTTAAAATTTTTACAACAAAATTCAATCAGCTGGTCTCATAATCCAAAAATTTTGCAAGATTTTAGCTCTAACGTTTGCGGCATATACTGTTTAATGTATTTATATTTTAAAATGAATGGTGCATGTATGATAAGCTTTGTAAACCTGTTCACTGATAATTTAGTTTCTAATGACACATATGTAAAAGCACTATATATCCAATACTTTACCTTAATAAACTTGTTTAATGTTATTTAGAAAAAACACAAATAGTTTGTAATTAAACATATTTTTATTACACACAAAATATTTTAATAAATGTATTTTTACATCTATCCATCGTTTTATTGCATAAATTAAAAACAAGCTGGTTACAAATGGTTTATAATATTATGAAAAAAGTTAATACATACTGATAAAGCACAATCTCTAATTAAATACATGACAATAATACAGATGGAGAAATAATAATACTAACTATTCTATTACACTGTTACCAGAGAAATAGGGGCCAAAATTATATGGAAAAAACAGTTTTATAACTATTCTAATACTAAATTATAACCTTATATCTAATATAATGAAATACACACCCATTTAAGGCATTCTAAATCCGTAAGGTACTGTATCAAAGGTATCAGCAAGTCTCCGACGTTTATTATAACTAAATTGATACTTTTTTTGCTCTGGTTTTGATATTATCTCATAGTTTGACGTACGAGCTATTTTGCGATCATTAATAACATATAAAGCATTATTTTCAATTCCATTATTACATACCATTTCCTTCATAGACTCAAAATTAATAACATTCGAATTCTTGAAATTTAACGTGATACCTTTAACTTTGCATATAACAATTTCTGTATCTTTCTCAGATGAATGCACTTTATAGGCATAATTTTTAGGCCCACCGCTTACAAATTCTGTTATAAAACTCCCTATACCATATGCTTCAATTTCGTCAGTTAACTGCCCTAAAAACTCGCCCGTTTCAGGTATCCAATCGCCTGTTTTGGATATAAAAACTAAACTATCAGTATCAAAATAAAAAATACGCTCCCCTAATTTTTCTAAATATTTGTAAAGTTCAAGCCTTGCATGAGCTGTTGTGTAAGCGGCGATTGCTACATTAACTGTTGAGGACGGCTTTACAGCCTCTGTAGGTTTATTCCAATTAACTAAAATTACGTCATCGTCAATGGGTAAAATTGAATGGACTTCTACATCACTGTCTACCAACAATTTAAAAAATTCTTCAGGATTAGATATTATCGAGCATTGCATTAAATTTTCCCGCTGCCCAAACTTGCCCCAAAAGCTATTGAGCATTAATTTGGCAAGAAATCTTAACCCAGGATTTTTTTTTATATTTTCCTTGTTTAACTGTACTCCTTCGACCTCTAAATACTTAAGAATATATGCTTCCTTCTCTGCATCTGTAGTGCAATCCTTTGGCCAACCTGAGCATTCCTGTTTCAGTTTTATGAAATTGTTTACATACCCGCTAAAAAGTCCACCTCTTTTTAAATACTTATCATATTGTATCGATTGGTATTCCCAAATTTCAAAAATTTCTAAAATTTTGTAGTTTTTCTCTAACGCTTTTCTTAACTCAGGAGCCACAAACGTCCCTACAAAGCTACGCTGTTCGTCATTATGAGTGCATGTGTCCTGATTTAAAGTTTCAGCGCATGTTCGACACAAAATAAACATAAGCTTATTATGAATTTTATAGGGGAGTACAGGGTGAAATAATGTAGTTGGCGGGAGGACTAAACATTTGACAAAACCCTCCAATACATCAATAGACAAACGCGAGCAGACTTCGTTACCAACGTGTATTTTCGGATGACCTATGGGATATCTACCATACTTATTGACACTAGGGTATAATGAACAAACATCATAATAATAAATTTTTTCACCTGGTTCACATTTATGGTGCAACTTGACAGCATTTGTCCGACCACCATAGAAACTGTCACGAGGGTTTAACGGGTCGTGTTTTAAACTAGGAAGATTTTCACAATAATTTTTAGCTTCCAAATTTGATTTTAAAAAATTTATAAATTGACATTCCCACATTTCAATTAACGTGTAACCACAATTGCGAATGCGGGTAGCCCTAGCTTCAGTGTTTTCGCGACGTAAAAACATAGCGTCAGACTTTTTACCAACAGTATCTGAATCGGTAGTTTGAAAAGGATAACAAGTTTCACATCCGTGCCAAAAGCACCCTAAAAACTCATACACAGTGTTATTTTCCCTACAATACCCATCTACTAATATTCCATTAGGTAATCGGAACTCTTTAGATTTACCACTGTGTTGGATGTTTATACCGCTACTATATTCGGCCCATGATAGCCATTTAATTGCGACACGCGATTGATTGTCTGACATCCTATATCCACCAGGTGGTATTATACCTATGGTGTTGTCTGTTAAAAAACGCCTCCTAAACACTAAATTACATGCACTAGCAATTGTTGTAGCCTCTTGAAAAGGGTCTACACCATTTTCGATCGTAAATAACCTCCAAAATCTTAAGCACGCTTTAACTAAAATTTGCACATCCATTATACAATATTCTACAATTTCTTTCTCCATTTCAAAAATGTAACCGCTTTCAGCTAGTTTGTTATACCAATCAATAAATGTTAGACGATCAGAAGTACACATATTGTTTGGAGCATAAAATTCAATAGGTGGTAAAGCACCTACATACTTCTGATTTTCAGCGGTATTGAATAGGTACGGAAAATATCCTTTACTTTCTGGAAAATCAAAAGCCCCGGGAAGTTTGGAGAGAGGTAGAGGGATAAAGTTCAGGGAATCTATAAATCTAGTTGATCCACATGTTATTGAAATTATTTTCCGGCCTGTTGTTATCAGTTTAGGATCCCAACTGTTTCTATTTTTAATTAGCTCTCGTAAAAGGAAACTGGCGTCATATCCCCCAGCATTATGTGCGATAGCTGTTACTTTAAATTTTTTACTTAATTTCGAAACATATTTTAAAAATGAATTAACAGGATCCTCCCGAAAAACATGCAACCTTTCACCACAATTTTGACAATTTTGTTTTAAATTCTCGTTATTTGAACAGGTTAGACAAACATGAGCCGCTACGCAAAGGTTCGGTTCGTGAACGTAATTACCTGGTTTACCTAAGATTTCAGTTTCCTGTCTACATTCAAAGTCGTAGAAAATAAATAAAAACTTTTGAGGTGTTTTTGTTTTTTTTTTAATATTCCGCGACATGTAACAAAAATGCCTCGTTGGTTGTGACTTTTTACATATCTGACAAAATTTGTGACCACATTTATGCTTTCTACCCTTTTCGTTTTTCCAGATAGTATGTAGACAAATAGAGCAGCGGTAAAGTTTGTTACACAATCCTGATTTTTTATGGCTAGCAAAGCACTCTGCGCCCCTAAACTCCCTATTACAATCAGAACACGTTACGCTATCTAACATAATATTACACGGTGGAGTATCATGGCAGCAAGGGCATGTGTAAATGCATTTAGTGTGTCGAGCTTTATCATTAAATTTAATTTTGCAAAGTTCACAAAAATAACTGGCTGTGAATGCACTAGTTAAACTTATAATGACATTGTAGTGATTTTCTTCTAAAATTAAATTTAGTACTACTCTATCCTTAGTGCGAGGGCCTTCAAAATACGTTGTTTTACCAATTCTCGAATTATACACTACTATTGTATAGTTTGATAAATATACTTGAAATTTTTGAATGTCTTCGTAATTACCCCCATCAGTTAAGTCGACACCACTAACCCTGCAGAGCCGTAGAGCTCTATGAAACAAAATAGGGGAACCTAATGTTAATTCTTGCAACTTTTCATCTTTAACTCTAAAAGCAATCGCAATGACAAGAGCCGATGCAAGACACATGTTATCTCTCGTGGGCACTACTATTATACCTTGTTTTTTTAGTTTGCAAAAATCGTCAAAACTACTACCTATTAAGCGACTTCGACCTCGACCTACAGGCAGACTGACCTTATCAATGTTAACCGTCATCGCATCTTGAGCAAAGAACTGCGCGTTGCTTTGAATCACTTTTTCGACCACGCTTAGGATAACACCAACTGATAGTTGATCCACTCTTCTAAAAGAGATCCCTAGGGGCTTTTCGGGGAAATTATGATTTTGCAACACGATGCCCACACGATCGGAAGACTGTGTATTTTGCAGAATATAATCCAGAAGCTCTTGGAAGGCATCCTGTAAGAAATATTTTAATATTATAACTAGGACCAATGAAAATTTATTCTTATATTACCTCAAGCCAAATCATAGGGTTTTGATTTTCTTTTTCTAATGGTTTGAACTTAAATGTCACGCTGGCCGACGTAGTGTTAAACTTTTTAATCTCCTTCTGATATTCGCGTAGTATGCTGAAATACTTCATCTCGCGAGTTGCTGGAGGTTGAGCTGAAGTACGCGGTTCGCTGTGTGCATTCTGTAATCAAAATTTCAATTTAAACATTTTTCATTCGAGTTTTGAAGGCAAAAGCAACTTACAGCAAAGGAGTTTGTAGATATGCTCAAATCCATAGGACTCATGCCTGAGTATTCCCTGATTGATGCATCACGATGGGATGTGTATGGTATCTGAAATTAAAAATCAATTAAACACTTGTTTACAAAAATACGTAGCAAATCAGTGTTAGGATTTGAAATTTGTAAAGACACTTACATTACTTATTGCAACGATCCCAGAATTTGGGATATCGCCTCGAGGCAGCAGCGAGGTCATTGTTAATTGCCCCTTTGTCTGGCCTTGATCACTAGGCGATGTCATTGCTAGCTGACTCATTGTAGGCCGAGAAATCGTATTGGAATTCGTACTCGGCGATGACGTCGCTAATTGACCCTTTGTCCTCAGAGAATTCGTGGAACAGTCTTGATCATTAGGCGCGGTCGCTGCTAATAGCCCCGTTGTTTGTAGAGAATTATGGATCTGTAATTATAAAAATTTAAAATATTAGCGGTCAATTTATTGCAGAACATCAGCGAAAACTTCACAAATTAAAGCGTAATTGCAAAATAAAAGCAGTATCAGGTATTAATTAATTAATTGAAAAGACACACTTACATTACTTATTGCATCTGCACCAGAATTTGGGGTGGCGACTCGAGGGCCCAACGGTACAGTACTTCGATGCAGGGCAGAGATTCCTCCCGACTCACTGGTTGGGGTCTCACGAGGAGGCGCGTAGCGTATCTGAAAGTAACAATAAATTTTATTGGAGAGGGCCCAGCAATAGATAAACACGCATCGAAAATAACGTGGATGCAGTAAATAAATTGATACACATTAAAATTACTTACAACTGATGCTGTAGACGATCCCGCTAAGGGAACATTAGAAGCGCCTTTCGAAGACCCATGACTAAGGGCTCTCAATGCTGCAGGATCCAAGACGGATTTCTTAGAAGCTGCGTGCTCAGACATGTCGTTATTCACTTGCTGCAATATTAAAAACAAAAATATTACAAACAATCCCCGTAAAATTGTGTTGATATAGTGACAGCTCTGCATTTAATTTTTTAGTAATGCTGCAATATTGAAAACAAAAATATTATAAACAATTCCCGTAAAATTGCGTTGATATACTAATTAAATTTTGTACTTACGGTTAAATGACGAAATCTGGCAGCTCTCTGGGCTAGGTTCGAAAATGCAGTCGCATACTTGGGTGGAACGAGGTCCCCACGTGCTAGTTTAAAAAGTACAATTTCATATGCAATGAGCACGAACTTTTCATCGGAGAAACTGCCTCTCTCAAACCATTTTAAAATGGCATTTATAGGAAGCATCGCAAGGCCTGAATTCTCCATCTTGGATGCGTGGGCACAAAAACACTTTCTAACACAACGAAAACGAAGCACTTGTACGGACTGATCGAGAAAGACCAACTTCACGATTCGACTCTGTATATATTATGGTAAACGCCGAGGATATCCGATCGCTGCCGAAACGCCTCGGTGTAGACGCAAAATGTGTCTACCCATAATGCATTGCCAAAAGAGAAATCTAGCCATGACGTCAGCCCCAGGTCTCGCTCGAAATAAACAATCCTGTTTAGGCACGTTAAATAAAAACTTTCCAATTCTATGCAACGGTTAAATGCAATAAGGCCATAAACAGTCAGCGTATTCCTAGAACTTGGTTCTTTGTTTGGACCATGTCTCGCTCAAAATAAACAAGCGGCCTGTGACTGATTTGTTAAATACATTTTCTTTTATTAGTATAACATCAACTACGTCCAATTAATTTTTTAAAAATTACAGAACTTTAATATTACAAAAGGATACGATGTGGCGATTAAATTTCAATCGAAAATAACATTTAAAATGTATTATAATATGTTTGCTACGCTAGTGACTATAGTTAATTCCTTAAAACCTCGATGGCTTCGATAGCCCAGTTGGTTAAGGATTCGTACTCGTAATGCTGTGATCGCTGGTTCGATTCCAGCCATGGGACATCGCAGGAAGCTTTTTTTAAATTAAAATAAAATGTGAGAAAACCAAGATGGACGACACCAGAGAAGTTAAATTCAAAACAGGGACTTAGAAAAATCTGAAAAAATTTAAAATCCAAATATTCGCGCGAAATTTAAATGGCATCCGTGCATGAGAGAGAGAGAGAGACAACAGCTTCGATGAGGGAGACGGAAGATCTATCAGTTTGAACTTCAAATATTTCCGCGAAAATTCAAAATTAAAAACAACCGCCGTGAGAAGTGCGCGCGCACCAAGATGGCCGACACACCGCGAAATTCAAATTCAAATATGGGAACTTAGAAAAATTCGGAAAAAATTCAAATTTCAAATATTCCCGCCAGAAATCCAAGATGGCCGCCGAAGTCCGACGCGTAATTTAATCGGAAGCAAATTAAAAATGGCCTCGCGTAATTTAATCAGTAGCACATATGTAAATTACATATCAAACTTCATATGTGATTAATCAGTAGCACATATGAAGAATAATTAGATCAATCCGCGAAATTAATTAGGTCAATCCGCGGATAATCGCGGATTTAATTCGCGGATTTAATTGACCCAATTAATTTTGATATCAAAATCAAGGTGCCCCAATACTACTAATCCCTCTTTCCGCAATTTTTTATGTTATCAAAAGGTACGGATACCAATTTATATTTCTTGTCACATCAGAAATGCCATATCATCGGCGTTCTCTGCTGATCCACATTCTCATTAAACGGTATTGATAAATTATCGACTCGATTTTAAACCGATTTCCTCCATCTAGACTTTTCAATACATTACTTCACGTCTTCGTTACGATTCCTCTTTAGCCGAATCGTCGCACATAATATGATAACGTCTATAGACATTGAAAGTATCGGTTCAACAAATTATGAAAAGTAAATGTATCTGTGTGTTGAAGTATCAATAATGGGTTTGCACCGTTGCATCTTGTTTAAAATTATTTTATATATTGATATCGGTTTCCAAGTATCAGTGACCTTATTCGAAGTGGATGATAATGATAGCAAATCGCCCGTATCCAGCCTCAGATATCAAATAATTATGGCTTGGAGAGTATACCCCTGCAGAGGTGATTGAATAGTAATCGTTAAAGACTAATACTGAAATTATTGATGGAACTATGTACCTCTTTTTATATAAAATTTTGTACATATTTAGCATAAAGAAATATTGATAAACATCTGGTAACCTAATAATACTTCAAGACTTGTGAACAATAAGTTAATTAAATGAAATACTTTGGCGTGCAAAAAAGGAATAACTAAAATGTATATACTTATACTAATGAGTTTAACCATTATTAAATGTGTATCTAATAAAAAATTTCGCTACTGTTTTATATGTTTAATTAAGTTTTACTGCCTTCTAAAACGTAAATCTAGTGTAAGATACAGGATTTCGCAATCTAAGTGGATTAAAAATTAAACAAACAAAAGTATACAGTACAGAAAGTTGTTTAGCTTTGAAACAAAAGCTTTGCAAATAGAACAAGGCTCTCTTCCATTTCCATATTTCTATGATTTTCAATGGAATGGCTATATACGTTACTCAAATACCGAAAGCACTCACTAAACGAAGTAAACAGCCAGTACGCGTTGCGGAGAGTGTTAAGCGATCAAACATCGACACGAGATTCATTTTCGTTTTGTGATCGTTCTTACTGACCACGGCGCGTTCTATGCAATGGAAAACGGCCCATCCCTTCTGCTATTCAGATATATTTGTAGCTCTGCGAACAATGCCACAGAAAAAGAAAAATTAAGAAGACGATATTAGTCCTTGCGCCGAATTAAACCATATGAATTCACCATGTAAAGTGGTTAGTCAGACTCTGAGCCAGATAGAGAGTATTGCTTTATTTTACACAGCGAAACATTTCCTGATGTTGGTATTTCATCGTTTAATATCGTCTACAGTACGTGGTGGCTGTTTTTTCACTCACTGATTGGTTTAGGTGTTTGGGTGTAACATAATTTTTTTTATGTATCAGTGCTCTTTAATTACCGATCGCTTAATGTAGCTGTCTTTTTGTAATTCTATCTTTATTTTTAGGTACAGGTAAACTAAGAATACTTTTTGGGATTTTTCAAATACTTCCACATACGATAATTATGAATATCTTAATATATATTTATATTATATTTGCTTCTGCATTTGTCGTTAGAGAGAATACATATACGATATAATGACTTTAACTTTGTTAAGTCTCTGAATTAAATGGTTTGCGCTATTTAAATTTGTTAAATATAATATTTGCAATTTTCTTATTAACAGTGTGGTTGTTTATTAAAACGTAGGTATTACGTAATGGTATGGAATAGTTTAGAAATATCTTACTTTAAGCTACTTATCGTGCAGTATTATTAGTAATATATGTACGAAGGGCATATAAAGATGTCTATGCTCGCTCGAAGATAACAAGTTTACAAGTCCGATGGCCCGTAGCCCTAGGTTTTGAATGTTGTCCGAGAGTATAAACATCAAGTAATGCCCATGGTGCATACAAAATTTTATGTTCTACTAGCGTTTCTTGATAACCTAAATAGTGGATTAGAAACCTTATATTGGATGATCAACTATTGCTGTGAACGTATCGATGCATCAAGGTACGTGTTTGGTCAGAAATATCACGCTTGTTATTTTTGATAATTCACGTACCACACATAGTAACTCATAATGCCTGCCACGGTATTATGTTCCCCATAATATACCTTGTATCCCAATTATTAAGAAACAATAATGTACTAGTACGACATAAAATATATTTATGAAATGTAAACAGTGTAGCGTAACGTGATAAATGACCTGAAAACGCGTGTCGTGCAAGAGAAGGCCATAAACTGAAATGTGACACTAAGTGCACTTCTAAATCAGTAAAAAAGTGAAATCCGCCTTGTGACAGGTATGGTGAAAGAGTTAATAGATCTGTAATGTCAAATGTGATTTGTGTCGTCGAGTTGAACAATCAAAGCTAACTCTCTAAACATTCACGACGCAATTCCCAGCACAGCCGGGGTTATGTCGTAAACCAGGAATATCGGCCAACAAACCCTTTTCGTCCCAAATAAAAATAAAAGGGAAAGTCAGCCCGGTCAACAATACAGTTGTAAACGCTCGGAAAGGAAAAGTTCTTTTCGATGGGCGATTTCAACCTCTCGTGCTACAATACAGCTGGACAATTCTATTGTACTCAATATAATAGGGAATTGCCCTTCCATTCAGGGGCAGATATATTGAAATGGCATTTGATCCTTAAATCAGCTCTGGTAGTCATGCCAAACAATTAAATATTAAAGTCATAAAAAAACACAGAGTTGAAATGATTTGCATATCTGAATAAAATCACATAATTTGTCAATTGAAAGTTGCACTGTAAAATGTAGCCAGTAACATTCGAATTTATTTGAATAGGCTTGTTTTTAACAATAAAATGATGCTGCCACGTTGAAAATTGCTCGAATTTTAATTAATCTTTTTGGGTGTTGAACATAAATTCGGGTAAAAATAAAGTACACCATCGTGTTCACAAGGCTGCAGAGCATCGACACCAATAAAGGCAAGAGTTTCCACGTCATAAAAATAAATTTCTTCCGGCTGCTCTTCGACGTTGGCATCGGGGAGCTTCCGGACACCACAACGAGCACCGTACGAGGTCTTGAGAAGCAAGCAGGGATTACCAGTGGGCAGTTCGAACAGCCAGCAACCTTCAGATCATCGCCGGGGAGCTGCAGGAAGCGGTAAAATTACCAGAGGGGATCTGGCCGTGACTAATAAAGGCAGTAGCTTAGTTTTCGAGATCACTTAGATTCATTCATTCGATTCGATTCAATTACGCACTCATCGCGTATCACGTAATATTCCGACGTACGCATTTTGCTTGGTCTAAGACTGTGGTCAGTTTCCAAAGTCTTTAATTAATAATTAATTCGGTATCGAAAACCAGGCTACTAAATTTTTTAAAAATTAATATTATCGAATTTTATGTTATATTTTGTTCGTGTGTTCTGCTATGTGTTATTGTGTTCCACAAACGGTTGTATTTTACTGAACTTAATTCCGCAGTAATAAACAACATAATGAATCCAGTGGGGCAACCAACCAAATTGGTAACCCGCGACTAAGTAACCAAAACAGTATAAAGCGTCTGTAGAAAGAGAGTTGCGTAGTAAATACAACTGCGAGTCTTGAGTTCGAATTTCAAATCATACAATATTCGGGGGATCGCGGCCCCAAAACAGAGTATTTTTTCTTTGAAATTCGACCAGTTGGACTAGTCGTCTACTCAGGGTGTGCCTCACAATGGCTCAATGAACCAGATACTGTTTGATACAAAACAGACGCTCGGTGTATAACTAATTAAAAGAAGAAAAAGGAAAACATAATAGTATATTATGTTATTAGGAGCAAAAGTTATATTTTATATGGCAAGGCTGGACGGGTTATCTGCCGAGCTTGCGAGGCAGATAAGTACAGCCGAGCATATAATATTATCTGCCGCTGACGAGCGCCAGATAAAGTTGTCAGCGGCAGATAATAACTTTATCTGCCGCTTGGCAATAAAGTGACAGTGACAGTCATCAATCCAGCAGTATAATGCCATATTTTACTGCCGTTTGAAGAACAATACATTTTAATCATGTCAATCGTGTAACATGTTTGCAGAATGAAACAATGGTATATTAACTATTCATTAGTATCACAAGATAATCATGTTAAATCGACTCTGAAATAAAATTACGTACATGATTCGTTGGTATCAGAAGTATTTGCAAATTATATTTTGCTTTAAAAATATCCACCTATTAGAAGATGTTTGAGGAAGTATTCAAGTAGAGTAGACTAATCAAACCATTGATTCGTTATACTCCAATATTACATCACTCACTGAATGTTTGGAGATTGCAACAAAGTTAATTACATCGTCTACTAATTAAAGACAAACTGGAATTTCGCATTAATTAATTAGCAAACAAGCTTAGATTATCTGAAATGGCAAGCAAGTGCTTTATTTAATTAAATGTATAACCTAGTCCTTTAAATGGATCTAAATTTGTTTGAAGAGAAGTTTAAAACTATACAAAACATTTAACTAACCCAGGATTGCTTTAAGTACCTGTATTGTACCTCCTTTACTTAGACACAACGTTTCCATTCTATTGAAATGTTTTTGCAAATCTGTTGCGGCATTTAAGTTAGTGGCATTAGTCGGCTTTAGAGCGTATCATTTCTAACCTCAGTCCAAACGCAATATGTCATACAGATAACTTTTTATAATGGAAACCCAACACCTTCACGCTTAATTGCCCCGGTTTCCTCGCACCGTCCTAATGACATTATCCCGAAATGAAAAATTGTTTCTACGTCGGTTTTTGCATGTGGGCGCTGTACATCATTACGACAATCTGGCCCTGTAGAGGCTGTCGAGGACGACTTCACCTCGTCTCTCGAAATGCCCTGTGCAGAGTGGCAAGGGCCAATTTCGAAGGAGGTTGGAGGTTGTTGGAATAGTTTCGCATTTCGTTACTCATGTTTCAGCAGTCATTACGGCAGGTCATTCTTGGCAACTATATGTTACGTGATAGCTGTCTGCGTGCTGAAAAAGGAGCTGGATGGTCGTTGCTTACTGCGGATTTGCTTAATGCGTGTCGAGAATGTCGTTAAAAGCGATGCCATTTATGATATACGGTTTATACATAGGCATTACGCGTGTTTAGCAACTTGAGGTCTTTCGAAGTTAAGATTGATGGGCTGATCACGAAAGTTTCCCTTTTTAGTGTTATTTAATATACAGGAGTTTCCTAAAAAAACACTTAACCACGAACAAGGCCGATTAATCCTGAACTTTAATAAGCGGTTTTGCTCTGGTAACCTCTATTTTGCCCTAATAGTTTTCCTTTGCTGGTGCTGATATAATCCGTAAGACCGAGATCGCGTTTCCACCAGTTTCCTGTATTAGGAAATTCTGCACTCGATATTATTGCCATTTAGTATTTTTGTATCCCCTCCATTATCATCCAGACTACTTAATAACGTTTTATTACAGTTACATAATGGAAAGGAAACCTGAATTTTGAATGATGGTAATGTTTCGGACTTTAATAGAGATGATTTCCAGCATGTTTTTGAATGAACAGTCGAGAATAATATCAAGGTGAACGTGGATAAATAAAATAGGACACTGTGAACAATGGTTTAGAACAAAAAGAAACTCGGAGCATCAAATCGTAATAGCTATTAACATATCTAGGAATGTTATGAGTATCATAGCTGCGGCAGATGTTGTTTTGAAATTCGAGCTCATAGAAGGAGGATTTTAAGACATCTGAGGGTGTCTAATTGCAGGGATAATAGAAGAGTAATAAGAAATATGGAACACAAAAGGGTAATGTCAAAACAGAACGCAAGGAAAGTTATAATGGAAGAAGGATAAGTTATGGAAAGCTAGTGCTAATATTCCAAGAAATTCCAAGTAGAGAAAAATATAACTAATAACAACGAGTCAGTAGAAGAAGAAATGATAATTACGGTAAAATTAAAAAAGCAATAGTTAAGGTAAAACTGGAAAAATCCCAGAAAGTGCAGAAATGTTCAAAGCACTGTCGGAATCTGGGCTGAATGAATTATTGGATATAGTAAAATAATAAAAATGAGAGAAGTAACGGAATAACGCAATTTCTTAAAAAGGATTAAAGTGAAGGGTGCGGAAATGATAGAACAATCGATCTAGTAAAGCAGCCAAACCGTACGCAAGAATTTTAAAGAAAAGTCTAAGAGTACATTTGGAAAATATGCTGGAAAAAGATCAGATCCAATTGCGGAGTAAACGACGCAATGCAGGCGGATGCTAGAAAAAAAGAGGACTATTACCAAACCTTTAAAAAGAATACAGAATTTATAGGACAAAGGACCTCAAAGTGTGTAGGAACAATACCTGAAAACTTTGAAGTGTTTGAAGCAATAAGAGGAGTAAAATATATGTATATATTGTTATGTTTATTGATAGCTCCACATTTGAACTAGTCATATAATTTATGTAGTGACTATTTTACTTTAAGATTGCCCTTAATTAATGCAATGCACCATATTAGAAACCTAGAATTACTTTCAAATCAATTATTTCAATTAAGTACTTGTATTCAGGGTGGTTCGCCAAATCTAGATCTCTATTAGTTGAAGTCTTAATTTCTATTTTAATTCTTGACTATTTAATGACATCAAATGTCAACTTGACTTCTACATTTACTCAAACCAGGTATTGACAAATCTATTTTTACATTGACATAACTATCAATTAACTCACCAAAGTAAGTCTACTGTTTTGTATTTTACTCTTTCTTTTATTGTTCGTTATTCAAAATGCTTTGATATTAATTACTAACACAAACCTTATCACTTCTTCAGCTCACACTGCCAATATTTAAATACCACTGCTCCTATCCTCAAGAGATCCCGATGTTCACCTTATGCAACACCTACAGCTTATTCCTGTCAACCAACTCCAAACTTCCGCAGAATCCGGTATCGCTCCGTTCATCAAACGTCACCTTCACGCCAATAGACTCGTGGTAAGTTTCAGCTTTATAAATAAATCTTATCTTATCTTGTTTATTCCTTAGATAGTCCTCTGCACTCAGCAACCCCCACAGAAGCTGCCCAAGTCCAGCTGGCACTCCTACTAACCTCCTTCTAGACGAATGACCTCACTTCCATACAACCACCAATGTAACCAATGAATATTTAATTATGTGTCACCTTCACCAATAAATCCAATTTTCTCCAATTCAGTAGTTCTCTGGTTCTTTCTATTTAATTCACTGTATTAGACAATCTCTTCACTGATTGTTTAGTTTTAATAAATTATTATTTCATTTTCATTTCTGCACCTCGTAGATTTGTTAATAGCCTTTAAATTTGTATACTATACCAAATAACTATACCAATAAGTCATAATTTCTAACTTTTATTAGTCAAAATTAAACATTTCAAGATTATCTGTACATTTTTTACGAGTTTGTTTTTTTACAACTGACTAAACAAAATTTTCATTTCTATTAGATACAATTCTTCCTGCCCTCTTATAAATTTTAAATATCGTATTATTACATGCTCTCAATTCTTATTATTATAACAAATACATTTGTCAATTGTAACTTTGGCTTGAAACTTGCTATGTATACCTCAAATTACCTTACTCATTGTCTTAATTAATTTTATCATTCTTATTGAACTTTACACCCAATATTTATTAAACCCTTTACAATTTAATTATAATTAACCTTCCAAATTTATCATTTCTATCATCCATATTTTAAATTTACCTTTTGCATATCATAACAATATATAGAGAAAGTTACACTTCACAAAGTAGGATATTAGTAATTGAAAACAATAAAGATGACAGAAGTATGCTATGCAGATGACATGATCGTAGTAGTTAAAGACGATAAAACCTTAAATGAAGATGTGGCGATTTAAAACAAAAACACTGCATGAAATAAAAATAAAGATTAGTCAGAAGAAGACGTAATTTATAGGATATTCGAATGTACAGCAGCCACTGTGCAACTCAAAGGAGGAAGACTACAAGAAGGGTATCGGACTTTGCTCTTTGATGAGGTTTGAGACATTAAGACCCTACGGTTGCCAAAGTCGAAATGGGAAATCGCAATGCAGGCCGTTGAATTTTCTGGGGTTTACCCACATTTTCTACCCCGGAACCAGTGATTCATACCTTTGAGCCACCTCCACTGAAAAGTTCAAATATTTAGGGTCTATACTCAATAGCAACATAATAAGACGCGAAAGAAATGTAGAGCTCGAGGAACGAATAGCACCAAAAAGAAGACTATTTACTAATATTTCTAGAAGCCGAATAGCGGTAGAGCATTAGGCTTACATTAATCAAGTCCTCGATTCGAATACCACGGTAAGCGAATTCTGTGAGACGATTTACGGTTGGGTACCAAATTAACTGTGCTCTACACGGAACAGCATACCTAAGAGATAGAGTAACAAGGTCAACACATCATCAACACGCACAACTAACACAATGGTTACTACGCAAGTTCAAAAGGAGCGCTCCAAATTTATAACCCGAAACCGGGGCAAGTTGAGCACTGAGCCCCCAGGAGGTAGCGTACAGAGCACTAGGCTTCTACACCGGTAGGTAAAAGAGGTTATAGCTAATACTATGATTTCTGCAGTCAGTAAATCTCGCGCAACTCCGGTTTTCATACCCCCTCTAGTGCTCAGCACTAAAGTGAAATTCGTACATATCTCCCTGCCTGGTATTTTTTGAGAGATATTGACTAAGAGAAATTTTTGAGAAAAATGACAGTTGTTTTTGACATTTCTTGGGGTATTTGGGCCTCCTTACAGCGAACGTGCAGTGAAACTAAAGTCTGATACCATTATTACAAAGCTTTGTAGAACATCTCGATAACTTTTTATGGAAATTTATCTGTATGAAATTCTGCCTCCTCGCAGGTATTTCCTCCCTGTAATTTTTTGGTAGATAATGACTATGGGGTGTTATTTATCAGTAAATGGAAAATATCATCTGTAAAAGTGATCAATATCTTCGGAGAAATCTTTGTCGTTTTTTTTTGTGATTTTTTTAGGTGTATGGGCTTCTTCACAGCGAGCAGTGCAAATTAATAAAGCTGTACCATCCTTCTACGCTTTATAAAATAATTCCGTAAATTTGCAGTAGAAATATAACAAGTGCCTGAAAATTATCCGGAAATATTTGGGAAAACGTTCTGCACCTATTTTTTTTTTTAAAAAGCATACATGCATGTTAACTCTTTCATAGAGGCATACGCAAATGTTTTTTGTTAAAAAAATAGCTGGGAAACATTTATCTTCAAATATTTACCCATGATTTTTTTACGCACGCGTTATATTTTAATAGACAATGTCAAGAATGAAAAAATCACTTTAAAGAAAGCATTTTTATTAAAATTAATAATAAAACTAATATGAAAATACTAAAATGTTAACGGGTTTTGTCAAATCTAAAATAAGTGGACATTTTTCGGTAAAATTTCAAAAATTTGTATGGAAAATTACCAATTAAATGTGCATGTGCAATGTCTTTGCCGTATGTGGAACATACATACATGCATAAGCACATAAACGAAAACGACATTTTGCCGAGTAGTTTCGAAAGCCCTCGTTTCGTTCGGTCAAATAGCACCAACAAACCAATTCTGGAAAAGAAAGATATACCAAAAGAGACAAGAGTGCAAGTATTTAATAAAGCAGTATTATCAGGCGGCTTTTCAATGCGCATAGACAAACATAATTACGTAATCAAGGATGACAATGTAACGTGGTTTAAATAATGAGTCCAATTCTGAATTCCGTCAAATAACACTTCTTCTTTATTGGCTCCCAAGCTCCCATATATGTTTAAAGGATTATACCAACATATGCATCCGATAACATTGACGTTAATGGAAAAAAGTTAGAAGTGAAAGCAATAAACAACAAAATAGAAGAAGGGCAGTTAAGATGGTATGGACATGTGAAAAGAATAGAGAAAACGAAGCTAACCAAAAGGGTATATGAAGAAAGAACCACCAAAAAAAGAACAAGAATTAGACCCAGAAAATGTTGTAGGATGGAAGAGTGGCGAGGAAGGCGAGGAGTGAAATGGGAGCATATAGAAAGACCTGTGCAAGAAAGGAGGGAGAAGAGAGACGGGCCAAGACCAACTTAACCCACATCTCTCCTTTACACCCGTGAAGGTAGATATGCGTAAGGATTAAGTGAAGTTAAGTAGTAACCCATGTCTGTAAATTAATACTGTACACGAGCCAGAAATTAATTCACTTTGACAACTTAGAATTCAAATGTCATTGTCACATATAGTCATATTTATGACATTTGTGCACTCGATATATAAAACGAGAAAATGGATGATCGAATATGTTGCGGTAAAGTAAAAAAGATAGAAATAAAGTAAAAAGCGATGGAACTGAAATAGAACTATAATATATAATTCATCTAAAGAAGAAAATGTTCTTTAATAATTTATCTTCAGTAAACTATCCACACATTCATATGGTCGTATCATTGTTTTTTAACTAAACAAACTGAGCTCACACTTCTTATGCTACTGAAACACCTAATATTACTGATACTGTGATTCAAAAAAAGTATGTATTGGTAAATACTAAACCAGTAGCTTCAGCCAAACACACAAGATATTTCAACAACTTAGAAATGCTCTTAAAACTGCAAATTTTAATTCTAACGTTTGATCTATAGAGCATTGATCTCAAGATGATTTTGCGGTTCAGTGGTAAGTCTTCCAACCTAGCGTGCTGCAGATCGCCGTTAAAAGCGATTCGTTTAAGGCAGCTTTTAGCTGCTGCAATATTAAAACCTACAAATCATTTTCCATTTCCTAAAGAGATTAAGAATTCCGCGAGTACTCCGCATCGATTTTTCTGACTAAGCACTTTCCTTCGGCATAATTTCTGAATAATTAATTAATCTCGCTGAAAGGTCAAACATCCACAATTAATATTGGAGACGGCTGCAGGGGATGAACTCGGATCAGGTGAAATCGAGTTCTTCACATTGTAGCACAAATAATGAACAGCCGGGACACGTAAACTGCTTTCAGTCATGTAGCGGTGGTTATCCTATTTTCAGGATTTACGCATGAAAAATATGACTGCTGTATTTTTTCCAATTATTCATTTTAATTAGCTAAAATTATACATTAATTAATGAATATCGTTTAGATGTCCATGTTTGGCAATTTTTAAGACTAATCAGGTGATAGTAATTTGAAAAATACGTAATTCAAAGCTGCAGGATTAAAATATTTAATATGATTTTATTGACCAAGACACTTTGATTTTTTATGCCTGTGAATTTCTAGATCTACTCGGCTGACATTCACAATTAAAGTATATAAAAAGCAATAAATTAAACTTTTTAGCATTTGGGATGTCTGCCTAATTTCAAAAGTTGGTGTTTTTTATACATTACAGAACTTATAAAAAACTTGAAATACCGGAAACTGTAAATCTATTTGAAGGGCAAGAGGGTAGGAAAAGGACTATGCTTGTCAAAATATTCCAAAAAGTAAATATATGTTTCCCAGAATTTACAAAATTGGTTTTAAGATTAATTGGAGAAGGTTTATCATAAAGTAAACCTGGAATTTTTATTATAAAGTAATGTATAATCAATATCTAATATTTATTGTATTCTTGTACTTTAGATCTTATACTCAATGTTTTAGCCCTTTTCAGATTATTCTTATTAAATCTTCTAAAAGTAAAACTGTCTTAATGAAGTAAAGTATGCAGTTTTGCTTGAGGCTTTATTTGATTTCAGCTATCATGAGTTCTATTATTATGAGGCAAAAGGCGTTAAGATACTCTGAGATACTAAACAATTGAAACCTGTAATGTAACTTATACTCTTTAACATTGAACCTAATTATTATACAGGAATTCAAATTTAATTTTAGATTTTGTGTAGATTTTTCGAAATATTTGTTTGACAATCCACGCCTCCACTGGTTTATACACGCGGCAAATGGGATAAACAGACGTGGATGTAGCTGCTAAATCGTTGGAAAATGGCGATATTCGTCGAATTTACCCAGCTTCCCGAAGCGCTGCCTATTAATTTGAAATTTTGATTCTGTCTCGTTCGACTACCGTTGAATACATTTAAAGAAACATTCGTATTATCCGTTGATGCCTTGCATTTCGACCCAGCCCTGGTCCATTCTTTATGCACCAAATCGGCGCAGCCTTGTAAGGTCTCCCGTCATATCGAGTGTAGAACGACGCCAATCTGCCCGTCGACAGTATTGAAGTTGACTATTTTATCGAAGCCCGACTTTCAAGTACGACTTAAACTTTTGAAGCCGTACGTTTGGCTGCTAGCGAAAAATTACACGGCAAGGATTTTTGTGAAGCGCCTAGTGACTGAGAATTCCTTTGAGTTGAACATCTCGCTGTCGATTGAATTACTGCGCAAGCTAAGTAAAGGGGGATCCATTTCGTGGATCTGTCAACTGGTCCATTTCGTGGATCTGTTAACTGGCCACCTCGTTCGTGCGGTTTGATATGTAAAGTCGCATGTCTACGCCGTTAAACCGGAAACAATTGAACACTTGCAAGCCAACATTCGACGCGTTATTGCTGAAATGCAGCCTGATTTACTGCGAAGAGTGTGTGAAAATTGGACCTCCAGATTACGCCAGCGGCGGCGGTCAAATACCCGAAATCATATTCAAACAGTAATGCCAAAAAATTATCTTTTAAATAAAACTAAATTCATGGATATAAATTTTTTTTTCTGTGTATTATTTCAATTTAAAGTTCTCCGCCTCTAAAAAAGGACCCTTTAGAAGCTGTTCCCATTTCATGTGTTATTTACCGCAAATTTTGAATATGAACTACGCTAGGTTTGTATGCGTAAATTCCCGCCAATATTGTATGTGTGTTATAAGTAGTGATGGGCTTATTCGAATGAAAAATAACCGGTTATCCGGTTATTGAAATAACCTATGTAATTCGGTTTTAGTTCCAAGTATTCGAATGAAAAATAACCTCATGCTGATACGTACTACGCTTTGAATATAAAACCTCTATTCAAAGGTACTACGTACCATATCTCAGCGACCTACGCAGTGCTCAAAATTCTGTAAATATAAATACGTCATAACTCATAAACAAAGCAGGTTGTACTGAAAACACCATTTGGTTATCGGGTACCTACCTCCTATCATAAAAAATATCAAATTCTGGGGACCTGAAACCTGAACGCCTAAAAACTGCAAACGCATCAAGCTATAAAACAATTTTTTATTTGCTTACATCTACAAAGGTTCAAAACAAGAGGCGGCGCCTTTAACCCGCCCGATCGATAAAGATAAACGTTTTACGACTGTTTTTATTGCGATCAGCAAGCAGTCCCTCATATTTCTTTCTTTCTACACTTCTTAATAAATACATCTTAATTTCCAATACATAACACATAATGTACGGTCGTCGCCTTAGAAATCGGGCACTACACACTATTATGATATATTTTGAATGTATTTTTTAAGTGTATAAACTGGGTTTTTACAGTTATTATGGTTTTAATTGTTACGTCAGATTGTTTATTGTTTGTCAATTATGAAATGCCATCTCACATTAATGAAGTAACCGGAACAAGAATACTCCAAAGACTAGAAGAACATATTACGTGTCCCGATTTCTAAGGCGCCGACCGTACATAATATGTTTTGGTTCCTCTGCTCTCTTCAAGTAGGGTGACCACCTTTAACTTTATACAAACCCTGAGATCCTTCGTGAGTAAAACAGTTTTCTTCAATGATAAATACTCAATGTTTATAGAAAACAAAAAGCAAGCAAATAAAAACAATGTTTTTATTCCTTACTATTAATGGTTAGCAAATATAATACAGGGTGTAACCAAATACTCTTTTCTACCAGTAGAAGGCTTATATATGAAATGGTTTTTAATTTTTACGTACAGCTTTAAGAGAGTAAAATTAGGAACTCGTATAAATGTTTTCATTAAAAATTCTTAACGGACAAAGATTTGGTTAAAAAATGTACTGGAAAACGTTTTTTACTTGAAAATGTTTTAGGTCGTTTTAATTTTTTTCTTAAAACCAATAATTTTTATAAAGCAAATACATTATGGGTTGCCAATTTCAACACCAAAGCCATACACATTTTTCAAAAATCTTAAGTAAGTCTTCTATTGGTAGAAAATATCTCCTTGACAAGTGTCTCATTAAATTTAGTACTATTATCCAAATATTTTCTAATTTATTTATTTATTTAATTCGCACTCAGCCAACAGCCGTAAGGCCAATTATAGGCGTCGCTGTGCAGTTATGAGGACTTCCAACCCTACTAACGACTGTCATGATGTTGTATGACCGCCGGGACCAACTTTTTTCCGTGATAGCCGTACCACGAGGCGCCGAGAGATGCAACCGTGGAACTCCCATCCAAGTTCTGACCAGAGACAGCGTTGCTTAACTCTGCTGATCGAACGTGGACGCTTGTTCAAGCTACACCACTCGGGACCTGTGATTTACCAAAAATATATACATGGTACTCTTAAATTCGTGAATTGTTATGTTTGAGGTATAGATTCATCTATTTTATAAATATTTTTCTATTGAGTTCATCTTTTGTTTAAATACGAGTATTGTTAGTATATTTGTGATTTAAATTACTAAAAATATAAATAGTATATGCATTCTTTGTATTTTTTTCTAATTTTTGTAAAATACTTCCTCAACCATTAATGATTTTTTATTTTGAAATAATAAAGCTAAAGGAATGAAGTAACAATGTCAACACATCACCATGACACACACCTCACGCAATGGTTCCAAATCCGGGGCAGGTTGAGCACTGTACCGCCAGATGCAAGCACATAAAGCACCAGCCTCTACACCGCAGGGTGAAATGAGGTTCTCGATAATACATACATACAATAATAAAGCTTATGCTAATATTACACATACAATATAGTGTTCAGGGGTACTTGAGGAACAGCTAACATGCTAAGCGATGCGCCAATAAAGATGGTTGAGAACCGCTGTATCTAAAGTTAACGGTTTTGGAGATAATAACAATTTTATTCAAAAACGACTCAATGTTACCTAAAAATTACGATTTTTGTGAATTACTTTATGAGTGAGAAATGGCAATTTAAACACTTGAATACGAACACAATAAACAACGAGGTTTGAAAAGAAAAATGTTACCATTATTGACTCAAGAGATAAGAATCACGAAAGAACGAAAAATACATAAGTAAATTACCACTAGTATCAAATGAAATTAGATTAAAAACAAAACGAATACTTGAAAATGCTGTACCTAATTACCTATATGAAATTTCTCCTGGTTGCTCAATACGATTGAACCTAGATAGAATCTAAAGTAGCAGTTTTGCTTTTTAACTATTAAAGGGTTGCATTAGTAATATAATCCTATTATTTAAGAAAAAGGCAAATAGCAAGAGACATTATACGCAAGAACCGCGCGCGAAGTTTGTGGCTATTATATGAAACGTTTTTATTGATATAATTGACGGCTAAGTTATATTTAGACATTATTACAAAATTAGTGCAACCCGGAGAAATTATTGCAAAACCCGGAGCCCGGAGACACGGTGTAGAAAACCTGAGACTCCGGGTGAAACCCTGAGAGGTGGTCACCCTATCTGCAAGTTACGATGTCGATGCAGATGACGGTGAACCGCCAACCGGCAAACCGGCTGAGAGCAAAAATTATTCGAATGATTATTCGAATAATCATTCGGTTATTAATAACATTCGAATGCAAATAATTCGGCTATGAAAATTGTCCGGTTATGCCCATCACTAGTTATAAGTAAATTTGTAGCTGTGCAATAAGTTTTGGGGACCATTCACGTTAGAAACGCGGCAACGCATTAAGCTCTCTGCGCCATAGTTAATCAAACATATTTTTGCTTATGCAATTGTTTCCCAAGCGAACACGTGTAAACGTTTTGCTTATCGCACGACGTGACGTCACGAGCAGGTAGAATTACTACGAATTGCTGTCGTATTTCTTAGTCAACGATATGTAATTTTAATAACTACGATTATGCAGGGTTAGTATAACCGGTTATACAAAGGTTTGTATAGTCGAGTCGCCATAGTTACTGAAATAACTGTTGTAATCCTTGGCAACTAAAGAAAATCGCGCGTTCTTATTGGTTTATAACCTTATAAATGGTATAGTCCTTAGTACATCACCGGCAGACAAAACACCGGGTGGTATCCGTACAAATAACAGGAATTTAATCTCTGCATATATATTTTTTTCAGTCTAGGATCCACCCTTCATGCTGACCTACTAGACCTCTTTAGATTTGTAACGTGTTGTAAACGGTTTTCCTCTATAACATATTGGAATTTCCGTAATACACGCTAAATATGGGATTTATAAAATTGAAAAAACCTTGTTTCTTTTTTAGTGATATCAAATTTGCTAGACCTACTCTAATAAAAACCAAAGAATGCGAACAAAACAATTTTTTGATAGTAGCCAGTATCTTTACAAAGCTATTTGATATTATTATAACTTTTCTTAACTACACTACACTCAATTTGACAGATAAATCATTTGTAAACAAAAAAGCTTTAATGTAAAAAATTACACAAAAATTACATTAACCGAAAATTGTGAATAGTGTGATCAGTTCTTCAACCTATCACAGAACTGAAAATTTTGATTTTAACTACTAATAGTAATCCACAGCATTAAATTTGTTACGGTCTTAAACTGACTTTACGACACCGCACCGGCTCATACAATAACGAAACGGCCGGCGCGTGCCGTAAGGGACGAAATCGGGACGAAATATCTCCTAGGCCGCTACCCAGCCGCAACAAGTTAGGCCGAGCTAGACTTTCAGTGGAGATGGGCGGGTCCTTTAACGAGATTATCTGAGGGTAACGGCCAGAGGGTCGGTAACTAACGGTAAAATAATGAGGGCGCCACCAAGCCTGTCTTAACCCGACTAACCGGGCCTGGGCGGTTAGACGGGGCGAAGCATTCAAGATACTCCGTCGATAGAGTTATTCATGAGTTGCAAGTTCACATAACAATTTCGGGATTGCCTTATGCGAAGATTGTAATTAGGTGCCAACCCGACCGCGACTACGCAGCTGTCTCACCCACCTGTACGCTCAAGGCTCCCTCGTCCCGTCGCACAATAATCATTACACTGAAGGGGCGCTTATCTGAAACAGAACATGCACAAGTCGAAACAAAACAATAGTTCCCTTAATTAACAAGTCATATATTGGATCACGGGTTACAATGGGGCAGCGGAGTGCGTCGCCCTATATATGTATGTATTATATCTAAGAAAACACCAGCTGGCGCACGCTCTAAACCTAGCGGCAGATGTACAGAATAAACAAGGTAGCACTAGGCGCAAGCTCGTGCAAAGATACAACATAAAATTCGAAATGAATGCGCAGCATGTGGGCGCGAAGCCTTATGCAACGTACAGTAATGAACAAAGTAGCACTTGTAACATAGACAGTGTGTAATTTGGAATGAACGCACAGCATGCGGGCGCGAAGCCTTATGCAACATACAGTAATGCAAGCCCTTGTAAAATAGACGGTCTGTAATTTGGAATGAACGCACAGCATGCGGGCGCGAAGCCTTAGGCAACATACAGTAATGCAAGCCCTTGTAAAATAGACGGTCTGTAATTTTGAATGAACGCACAGCATGCGGGCGCGAAGCCTTAGGCAACATACAGTAATGCAAGCCCTTGTAAAATAGACAGTCTGTAATTAGGAAAAGCGGGCAAATATGACGACATTGCCTGCAGGCACAAGAGACGTGACGGGCTCGCTCTCGGCGTTCCAAAACAACTCACACGCGGGACTTAATGCTCCCCGCGGGACAGGAACACTCGTGTTCACAACGGTAATCAGTTCAAAGACACATACCTTAATACGTAGGCGGTCGGGAAGCGTGGTACAGTTGAGTTGCGACAGGCTGCAGTCTTAGGTGGCAGGTACATTCGATGTTCGACGGTTATAGTGATGAGTGGGCATCCGCCATACTGGCGACGTGCAACGCGTCAGGACGCGTACAACTTGACGACGAAAATGGGCCACTTACGTTCTGCGGGACAGATCCTCGAATGTCGAGATGAAGGGGACGATCCCTTACTTACGGGAGCAGAAACTGGACTCAAGATGCACCCACGCTACGCCGAAATAATTCGGAGCACGCACAAACACAACACCTCTCGAAGGTGAAACCATTCTCGCAGCGCTCGCTGCCACAGCTCGAGACGGTCAACGGAAAAGAGGGCCTCCACGGCAACAATACTAAAAGGACAGCGGCAGGCGTCCTCGGGCACCTAAGGGGCCGAAGGACGCCGCCTGGGTAACACAACCACCAAACGTACGCTTTCTGCAACGGGCTGCGATCAACTGCCCAGAGGCAGCGTTGCCGCTAGTAAATTTTGAATTGTACCTTAATATTCACAATAATTGTACTAGATTGTACTTCCTTACCGTAACTTCAGTTAACGATAATAGGGTTTCATGTATATACTTGTAGCGAGTTTTTCTAGCAAAATTGCTTCTACAAACATTGATTTTATTGAATCGTCTTTACAGCGTTATACATTTCACCGATTACAGATGATGCAAAGCTCATGAGTAGTTTTACCAACCCACAAATTGTACGCTCAGTACAAGTTGGAATAACAATGAAATATTGGAGGTTATAATTATTTACAATATTTTAATAAAGTTGTATTTATGAATAGCTATTTATGCAACAAGTGCTAAAAGTCGACTTTTAGCACGCGTTGCATACAATATTTTATCTACGACCTTAATTTTACCGTTATTAATCCATAAATATCGATTTAAGAAAGGTTCGCATCTGCGACGTTTTTAATTTATGTCATAATGAATAGTAGGCCTGCGCCGCGGTGGCCATTGTTTGGCCACGCCCGTGCTGTCAAGGTGAGTTACGAAATGTAATTATTGATACTCCACATATGACTGTATTCATTACATAACGCTTTAATTATTTCAAAGACGCTTTACCTGTAACGCAAGAAGCAACTAGAATAGCTTTACAACTTCACTTGCAGTTCGAAATTGTAGTTTTGAACCTCGCTTCACTTTTAGCACATGTGCTAAAAGTAAACAGCTGATTTCTTTAAACACAGTGAACTATAAAACGTCACTTTAACTGCCGGTCTTATAAAGGCCACTAATCTGACGTTAACTTTAATTCGCTGTTAAAATAAACAAAAGCGCATCAAAATTTGTTTACTAATGAATAAAATGTCATAAACACTGACGTTTTGATACACTTTTGTTTATTTTAACAGCGAATTAAAGTTAACGTCAGATTAGTGACCTTTATAAGACTGGCAGTTAGTGAAACAAGCTAGCGCTAAAAGGCCTACTTTTAGTAGTGGTCGTAGATAAAAGTTATTTAATACACATATCCACCTAAAAATAACTCCAAAACTTATTAATAAAGGAATATAAAATATCTTACAGGTATGTTACAGATAGTTATTGTTTAATCTACTTCATTAATAAAACACAACTACTGCATTTTATTGTACATTACAGCAATAACGATTTAAAACCGTGCTGGTAGGTAATAGGTACTGGGAAGTATCGTAGTTGAATATATTTTTTCAACTTGAAAGCCCCAGCGACAGATCCACACAGAGAACCTACGATTTTTAGATTTCGCGAATTCTGTATACCTAGTCTTATATTATATATGAACTTGCATGCCAAGTAGACGGATCATGTCAGGGGAAGTACCGACAAAAATTCTTATATTTGCAAATGTGACATGAAATGTCAAACAATAAAAAATAATAATTACTATATCAACAAAAATTGTACTAGATATTGTCTAATTTTACGAAAGGAGTACTAGCAAACGATCTAACTAAAATTGTACTAGATCTAGTACAATTGTACTAGAACGGCAACACTGCCCAGAGGGAAGCGCTGCAACATGACACATCGGTCGCGTCCCCACGTGACTATATCTCGGCAGCCAATCGTGAGGCGATAAGATGAAACAAATAAGTGCCGGTGACGAAGACAGCACGCCTCAACGGCGTGATTTCTAGAAGGTTCGGAATTCTTGCGAGCGATAACACCCGGCTGCCAAAGTACCAGCAAAGGGGTGCTCCAACTGACGAGAAATACTGCGTTTGGGGCCAAATATGTGCAAAATCATTATTATGGAATTAGGCGATGAAGCCAAATAAGTAACTAAAAGGGTTTAGCATACGGGCACGCTGCCCTAAAGCCTAGGTGGCTAATTAAAATACCAAAATGACCTGACAAATTTCATCATTTCGTCTACTAGACGACGTCAATAAACTAAAAATATTTAAATCTAATTGTGAGTTATAAAATAGGACATACTCGAAATTTTCATCAAGTCGTTTCTTATGCTATGACATTTCAGAAGAATTGTCTAAAAAAATAGCTTTATTCTTCATAATAATTTTCCATTCCTACACAGAAGTTTATTTCTAAATGAAGCGATCGCATAAAATGTAAACAAAGTAAGTGCGTGGAATGTGCCTACATATGGAATTGCAGATAGATATTAAATTTCTGTTCATCATGAGTAAAATACTTCTCATACTGTCAAGGATCGCTATTCTGTAAGCACAAGTTCTTCTTTTGCATTAACTTGAAATCATCCGCAATTTTGTTCTATAAATAGTTACTAACAAAGTATTTTATGAGTGGCGTATTTTTCTCAAATAACATTAAATCGTTACCAGAAAAATGTGATTAGATTATCTACGATTGGTACACGTCCTGCTTATTTCGCCGATTTTATCATAAATGAGAATAGCAAATTGATTGTTTAACCATTACTAGTTGGTTTCCTGATTGAGCTACAGCAGTGTATTGTCAATATTGGTTGGGCTTAATTAATGGTATACAATGCATCGTTGTTAAATTATAATAATTACGAACATATGTACATATTTAAAGTAAACTTTGGGGCTGCAGGGTTCATAGTTTTAACTATTATTATTATATTTAAAACACAAGCCGTTTTTTGTCGATTTGTTTGCGATCTCTACTGCGTCTATTTTATTCGTACTGTTTTTTAAATTAACGCTATTAACACGTGCATTGGATATCGCACGTTATTGCTTTCAGTTGATCAACTGATTTGTTGTACTTAAATAAAATTTCACTTTGACGATTATGTAATGTGCTTTGGTTTTGTAGTGGCACTTTTTGCCCTCTCATATAACTTGGGAGTAAACTTTTGAACTAATTTTAGGCAATTGTTCCGAATTGCATCAATTCCTTCGCTCTACGACACTTTCCACTATTTATGATATTTAAATTAGCTAAAATATGCGGCAATTAATTTATTTGATGAAAGTTTGGAAAAATCTGGAAATTCAATAGGGTTCTTGCACTGTTAACAAAACCACCTTAAATGAGTTCTTTAAGGCCGTATCAATAAGGCATTATGCAACTACTAAAACTCGCGGGAAAACGTCTCACAGTATGACATGGCCGCTTCGTGACGTCACAAAGCAGTAAACAAGCGTATGTGCGTTACGCAATCTACTGCAATAGTATATTGTCTAACTAGTGCTGAAAGTTGGATATTTCACACGAATGCGATAGTTGAGCCACGAGCCGAAGGCAAGTGGTTCATTCGCAGAAGTGTGAAATATCGAATCAGCACGTGTTATACACTATACTTTTCCGACGACCACCAATATACTTTTGATTCTGTATAATATAAACCAAATTTACCACTTTTAACCGCAAAATGAAACAATTATTGTTTAAACATCAACTTAAATTGTCATACTATTTCTGTAACATTAGCTTACTAGATTTTTGAACCGGCTTGTTTCGCGACTTGCGCGCTGTTTTATGCCGAATTGGCAGTGACGCTCTCGCGCATTTTAGTTGCTACGGGAGACCATGTCGCACTAGTGTTTCAAGACGGAAAACGCACGCTCCACGTGACCTTTTCAGGTGACCTGTGCAATGTGTCACTTTCAGTAACACCAAGCCATGCCATTTTTGGCATTTTTCGTAGTGGTCGTCGGAAAGCAATGTTGTATGTGATTTTACGACAGCTCCGCAGGTTAAAAATGTCTGAAGAACAAACGCAGTTACTTTTAATTTAACACACAATACAATTAAATCAGCAAAACGGGACCCTAATGTGCGATCTGTGAAATCTTAAACTGCAGCTAACCTGAATTCATACTTTTGTACAAAACACATTGAGGTCAAAATTTCAAGGAAGCAAAGCAGCATTGAAATTTCAAACGCAATGAGTGGGACAGCGCGCGATATAATTACGGCATAACGTGTTAGAATAAGACAAATAGTCTTTCGCGTCTCTAGTCAGGCTAAATAAAACCCACAATCCTCTAGTTCTCCGCGTTTCAGTGGTAACCTCACCAATTTACGTATTCCTGACGTCAATCCACGTTTTACATCAAATGAAAATTTTTGATTTCTGGCTGACTTATTTATCTAGTTCTTTTTCTTTTTGTGTCCAAATTAAATCTCATTATTTTGTTTTAACGCGAAGTGTATCCAATTTGGCGGTGATTAAACATGTTTTCGTTTAAAACTGTTAACCATTGCAAGTACCCTATTTTATTACATGTTAAACGTTGGGGTTTGTACCGCTTCTTCATAATCTATCTCTGATAGTGCGAACTTGAAACTTGACTGATTGAAAACCTACTCTCTCTTTTATAAGCCATAAATCTACATTACTTGCGTAATATTTCCGAGAGTCAGTGGTTTGTGTTCCTATTCGGCTCACGCTCTTCAATTTTCACGTCGTATTTTCACGACGGGCTGTCTCGCAGTGGTTGCGACCTCCTACCCGCATATTGCGCTATCATTCACGCCCTCTTACAGCCCCGTCGCAGACAGACTTGCATTTCCCTTGGCGAAGCCAAATTCTTCCGACAATGCGCCCATAAGATATAATGGAATAACGTAATATTTTCGAGCTCCTGTTGTGTGGGATCGTGTTGCAAACTCCTGCGAAATATTGTCGACTTCGTACGTCGCCTGATTCCTTATTTGATCATAATGTACTGGGCGGGTTTTCCGGAATTCTTTCGGAAAGCCTGGGTTAGCAACCGCCGGAGCTTTTCTCCGGTTCCCACGCGTCGATTTTCTCGTGTGGGACTAAAGGCAGATTTAATTCAGCGGGTTCAAGTTTGGTCTCTGCGGAGGCGGTATTTTACAAAAATTATTTAAGGGAAAAGAAGGTTTTGAGGGCTGGCCTATACCACTTTCAAATTGATTTTATTTCGAATCACAACGTTGACAAACCTCTGAAAACCATTTTAATCAACAAAAGCACCATCAGGCCAACAAGATATATCAGTAGAGCGAAAATCAGTCAACCAGAAAAGCTAGTCGTAAGTTCCAGACTATGTAGATGTGTGGATACCGAAAACAATTTTTAAACAATACAAAGCAAAAGACCTGGCTAGATACCTAGGAAGGATACTGAAGTAACAAACTGCGATAGAGAAATGAAAATCTGAATTGGACGCAACACCTTTCATAAAATGAAGCTTCTTTTCCAAAGACGACTGCCTTCAAACCTACGAATGCGTATAGTAAAGTGTTATGTCTGGGTTATCTTATTACACTGTTCCGAAACGCGATTGCTAAAGATGAGATCGATGAATCACATTGAGGTTCTCCAATTTTGGATTCGAAGACAATTACTGTATGTATCGTAGACAGATCACCTGAGAAGTACAATCTTGGAAATATTTTTCTGGGACCAATAATACACTAAAAATATAATTTAGACCTCGGTAGAAAACAAACTGGATGAAAATGGATCGTTTAGCATAGAGTCTTAAAATTACGAAATGTTGGAATTTGAATGTCTACACTCTGGGTAAGTGTGCCGTACCATAAGAAGAAGAGGAAGAGACATATTTCAGATCAGAAACGGTGGCGAAGAATAAGTGAAAGAATTATGGCAATAGGACCATGCAGTACTTTGCTCTGGGACACAGATATAAAAGAAAATATTAAGAAAGAATTTAGCCTGCAGCGAAATGGTGTTCTAAAGAAGAAGAAGGAGTAGTAGAATATCTAGATAGAATGAACGCAACGACGAAATCTGGAAAACTATCGCGAAAAAAAATCTGTAAAGGGCTTTGCCCAGACCTTCCCTTGCGAGTGAACATTGTGACACTAAATAATTTTAAAAATCAAAGGAACCTAGGTGTAAAAATGTCTTCAGGTTCCAAATAATACGGGAACAATAAAAGAATACACTTGAATGTAAATTACATCACTTTTCAAATAAAAAAAAACATTTCTGGCGGGATTTGAACCGCATGCGTCTGCGAATGCTATCTAAACGTTGAACAATATCTTGCAAGCCTAGCGATCTTAGATCATTGCGTTGCAGCTAGCTTAACCTTTTCGCTTCAGCGCCGCATATTTAACTTTTCAGTAATAAAAAATCCCCGGGGGGGGGGGATTCGATCTACATCATCCACCGACGCATCGATAGGTTATACTGCGCCATGCAGGCTCGCTGGTATTTGTTCGAAGCGCGGCTGTATTTAAGCGAACGGTGTTATTGTTGAAACGTTTTGAATTTTTTGCGACCTTGTATCTGCTGGGTTCTATTTTCGTCAAGTCTAAAGCCTGACCCATGTACAAATGATTACTTTCAACTATTTCCCACTTCACGTAAAAATAAACAAAGCTTAATTATTTTAACGTGCTCACCCTGTATATATTTGTCCGAAATTTTCTCGGTCTCATGCCAGGTAAATATATAATCTGCATGAAAAATATCGTCACCCTGCACAAAATAGTTTTTGAGTTATACCGCCAACAGACAGACAGACTGAATTGAGAAAACCTGTTGTTCGTCATCTAGGGACCCTGAAACGTAAACATCTGATAAAATCTCGGAAGGTGATTTTTTCGTGATTACAATACTTCCATCGTCTTTTAGATGAGGGACGTAAAAATGTGGCTGAAGAAATTTAACGGACGTGGTCGACATGATCAGGTTATGATAAGACTATGGCGAATTATATTTGTCGAAAACATAGTATTATATGGATCCTCTCGATCATCCATGCCCTGGCGAAAACATATCAAAGAGGCAATGTTTGCCAGACATTTAATTATTTGACACAGAATTATGGAATATGGTGAATCACAGTAAAACAATTATTTATTATTACAATCCAAAGTTTGAAGATACGATACTGATGAGAGATGTATTGAAATCTCGTTACATTGTACCACCTTTAAACGAGGGGTTGGCACAGGCCTAGCTAGCTCTGACTCTCGGTAGAAAAATAGTGTGAGTAAAGACTAGGCAGCAATCCTTACGGTTTTAAAATAATCTTGATGAAGCAACAAAATTTTGGGCGCCTGTCGTTACACATAACATAACAAAATCTAACTATAAATATTATCACCACCTACCTTTAGAATTACGGGCTTCACATCTATATAAAAATGCACAGATTGAAGGGGGTTGTAACAAGATAACACAATAACGCAATAAGGGTATTTAATTTATCCCACCATGCAACAGTAACAATAATTAATTATTTACAAATAGCCCGCAAGGCTAAATTAGTTCAGCTACAATTATAAGGCAAAGTCTATTGCATAAAAGCATAAGTCCAAACATAGTAAATGGAATCAAACCATCAATAATATTGAGTCCACACTATGAGTATTGTACTCTCTCCGACTAGTTTTTGACTCGCAGCTTCCTTTGATCGCGTATAAATAGTTGAACAATTGACATATCCGCGCCTCAAGGAAGCTTGTGAAAATAAAGTATATACAAAATTTCAGCCAACCTAACTGATGAAATACTAACGTATTAGCGTTGTAAACAAGCTATCATTTATCGCGTACAGTTTGGTAATCCATAAATTAAACAACCAAGCTGAAAATCAATGCACTTATTTACGAAACGTAGATGAAAGCACTATGATTGCGATCTTAGGGGAAGTCTTGCCAATCTCTACATGGAAGTGTTGAACTGGGGCCCTGAAGTGGATACAGGTGGCCGCTGTAGCCGGAGGGAAGTCAAGCCGTCGCAAAAACTGCTCGAATCTGGGCGACACACGCCGTAAAAGCCGTTTGCTACTATGAATCTGGCAACAGGAGCAGATCGCTAGAAACCGAAATCTTTATAAGGTCGATGCCTGGGAGCCGGTGGCTTGTAGTGAGAGCATGGATGCAGGCCTAATTACCGCGAAATTAAAACTCACAAGAAAAATCTAAAAGAAAATTCTCACCACAGCTGCAAATAGGCCTGAACGTACTTGAACGCCGCTGTACATACGTCAACTGTTACAGAAACTGAGTCTTCCAAAACCAGCTAGTTAAAACCAAATTCTCGGAGGTGGCTTCTAAATACATTGCTTCGAGCCTAGCCCTCTTTTACTACGGCTCGCTATCGAAAGAAAGACCGCACCAAAAAATTCTTCGCAGGTGTCAATCTCGAAGGTCGAGCGTTCTTTGAGTAAAACCTAATTCACGCAAAGCCAAAAGCGGGGCGCGCGGGAAAACCATATTCGAAAACAAACTGCTTCTAGGAGCTATTTAATAACGTAACGCAAAATGAAATGGGGCGTTACAATATTAATTCTTCATTGTTCTTGATAATTATTACTTAAATTGAACCACCAGATGATCTAATTCGGTTCAAATAACCAATGGTTTATTAAAGAAGATGAATGTTTTGAGGGTAAATGAGGTAAATGCATTTAAGTAAGAATCCTTTACGTAATACCAAAGACTAGACAGGTTATACCAAATACTTCAAGCACAAACAACTCGACACATTATAGAGGGAAAATTTGACATAGTATCAGATAAAATCTTTACCCAATCAACTACCAGGTCCTTTCAGGACCGGCGACCTAAAACCCAGATCTTAAGCAGTAGAGATAAGCACTAAAACTCCCCGATAAAATCTACTACAAAATAAAGACATCGTTGGAATTCACGAGGACAATCACCGTGCAGTCGTGTCTGGAGAAAGCAGGAATTAGCTGCAACATTATGAGATCCAAGTATGACGAATAGTCGCAGACTTCGCAAAGGAACTCCACATAAATAAAAAGTGCCGGAGCGAGGTGTATGTTCTTAAATGCACGACGGCTTGTGAAGTATTATTCACGAAGAAGCGCTCGGGAACGCAAACACCTGATGGCTTGCATGCGAGTTACAAGAAAAGTCTTTAAGGGGTGAAAGTTATGACAGCATGAAGAACACAAAGAACTGCGAATGCAGTGGGAGGCGGAGGGTGCAAGTGCAGAAAATATTTATCAGGACGGAAATTCTCAGAAATCACGACACGAATCTTTCACTGCAGACGGTGCTTTCTAGACGCTTTTATTGATGGCTGTATGAAATATTCAAATTGCACAACGGTAGTGGGAGTGGAAAACTTATTTAGTATTTTTTTACTTTTTGCTTGCAGTTTTTTAAAAACCCTATGGGATGGTAAAGTTGTTAGATATTAAAATAATGGACAACACAATAATTCAATTATAAATACTATAATGTATATTCTAAGATAAAAACCTTACAGGCGATTTCGCTAAATAAGCTAATACTATCGGTTTTACACAATATCTTCCTTCGTCGCTGCGTTAAATATATATGTGAGGCTGAATCATCAGTCGTATGTAATGATTTGTTTGTATCGTCAACTCTGTCAAAGTTGTGAGCGTTAATATACAGCATACACAGTCGAATATGAGGTAATAACATTGCGAAACAGTCGTTAAATTGGAGGTTCTCAGCAGTTTTTCAAACTAAAATTGTTTACTCATGAATGAAATTTTATAGGTACATAATAGATAAAGCATTTATATTATTAGTTGCATCAGTTACTGACTGACTTACGAAATATCATAATACGGGGGTCTTGCATATGAAACGAGAATCTAGCGCCTTTGCCTCTATGGTTATTTTTTGTGTTACGTAAATAGCCAACTTGTATTTGCATGTTTTTTGTTGTTCTTAATTAGGATTAAAGATTGTAATATATTTTAACAAAAAGCGTGGTTCCAACCCTATACAGTGGAGCTTGATTTCGAGAGTGTAGCAATAAACGCAACTTTTAAGGCTTGTTTGCGGGATGCGGGGACTTTCGAGTATCAGTTGCTTGCGGACGTTGCCCAGAGCCGCCCATCTTTAAGCGACTCATACAGAATTGTGCTTGCGACGAGTTAAAATAGATGAAAGCGTAAACGCCATTTTAATTTTGTACAGAGCAGGTCCGCGAATTGCGACATACCCAAAGGTGTTTCAAGGGGTTCGTGACGTCAGCCGGTCCAATAGCGCCAGAGCTGCTTTCGTTTGGGATTCACATACGCAATCCAGTGCAAGCCTAATATCTCACACAGTAATTCACAGGCTCGAGTATTTTTAATTCGCACTCAGCCAACAGCCGTTAGGCCAATTATAGGCGTCGCTGTGCAGTTATGAGGACTTCCAACCCCACTAACGACTGTCATGATGTTGTATGACCGCCGGGACCAACTTTTTTCCGTGATAGCCGTACCACGAGGCGCCGAGAGATGCAGCCGTGGAACTCCCATCCAAGTTCTGACCAGAGACAGCGTTGCTTAACTCTGCTGATCGAACGTGGACGCTTGTTCAAGCTACACCACTCGGGACCCCGGGGCAACTTGATACCTATATGAAACGAGTATAGCTTTAATGATAAGTGGGGGCGTATAGTTGTGGGAGGATTGGGCTACGTGAGTTGTGCCGGGTTTTTATGCACGCAAGCAGACAAGGCCGACTTCAGACAGCGGGCTTTCAGTCGTTTTAACGTTCGGCTGTTAAGGACAGCTGTTTCGGCTGTATTTATGTCATACATAATTACACCAATTGATTTGACTAATAAATGCGCCCAGAACCAAGCTATATTTTCTGTTGTTTTGTTGTTATTAATTAACACTATTTGCGTACGCAATGGGCATTCATTCTAAAGTTTACTCCTATTTTCTTTAGTTTTCCGTCTGATTTTATATGTGTTTGAAGTTAATATATTTGTGTAAAGAAATTGGATTTTTCCTGCGAATGTTGTTTAAAGCCAGTCTCAGCCCGAGAGCACTACAAATACTATTTTCCAAATGGCGGTCTCTTATAGGTGGAGAAGTGTATCATAACTGCTATATTTCATCGGTTTCACTCAAATGTAGATACATTAGCACATTTTCTTACTCCGTTGGAAAATAGTTTTATGTTTAGCGATATACATAGTTAGTTTCACTGTTCCAATTGGAAACTGGTTAAACTGATATGGAAAAAGCTTCGTATCTTATAAACCTATCCTTGTTTGATTTCTCATTCTAGCCTAAAAAGTTACTTTCTAAAACTACGAGCTGCTTTTGGCAGACTTGTTAGGAGAACTTCACTCGTTTTAATTGCGTATTTAGTTCTTCTAACTGCACACTTCTTGAATTTAGACGGTTTAGTTGAGGCAATACCAAATGGAAGAGATGTAAACGAAGAATTTTTTTAATGTCAACATTACTTTATATTAGTGTTTATTAAAAAAGTTCAACAAAAGGAAATATGGTTATCATAATTTATCAGAGGTGCAGTAGTCTTTTTTTAATTTTAAAATAAGAGCTACCTGTGCTTGAAAAAAAATGTTTTTGAAGGTTTTTCAGTCGACGTTGTTCCAAAGAGATTCACAGTGAAAGAACGAAATTAAACTAAAGAATAGTAAAGAATAAAGCTTGGAACCTTCCCTTTGCTGTATTCAAAATCTTTTCTAAAAGTGCCGTACTTTTAATGCGGTATCATCTTTTATTTCCACTAGTGTCTTAAATTTGCATCTTAGATTGCTAGTTTCATATTCTCTATATATAAGCCAGTGCATTCAACATCATACGCTTCTTACTTGATGTAAGTTACCTACTATGCACATTATTGATTATCTATGCTATTTTCAATTTTATTGCGGAAAATATGTTTAAAATTGTGTTGTAAATGCATCTATTTACATTACGCCCATAATGTTCAATATTAAAACAAATTCAGCTGTAGCAAGGTAGTGTCTAGCTGAAACGGTTAGCTCATGAACAAATTGGATCTACATCTATGTTTAGTTATGTCGATTTTAAAGAATGACATAGCAAATACTAATTAATTATACTGCTAAAACACTGTGAAAATGAACTATTAAAATAACTGTTTTAATTCACAAAAAGCAATTGCCCCCATGGGAATATAATTGTTTAATGTTACCTATGTGTCTGTTCCGAATGTTGTTATTAGACTACAATACCGAACATTTTCAACTGTTTGTATTTTTACAGCTTAGTTCATAAAAAACGAACTTATTTGGTCATTAACCCTTCACCTTTCCTGAAACAAAGGCATATAAAAACTAAGGGTTTCAAAACCACATTTTAATTTTGGGAGCAGACAACTGAGTGCAATTAAAAGTACAATGAGCCGTTCTAATAACAACAAAGGGCGCTGAAAAGAAGCGATTTAGGGCCTTAAAATCCGCTTTTCCAATTTAATTAAATTTTTTCTTTATTGCAACAGTAAGAATTAAATTGGAAACAAGAGGGGTACGTGTTTCTGTTTCGCAGCACGTTTGCCAACAAACTTCGATATCGCCCTTCCCCTACAAATATTCAGTAAAATATGCATGAAAAAGCCATTTAACAATGCTAATTTTCGCTCCTCCTTTCCATAAATCCCAAAATCCATAATTTAAGCCCCTAAATCTTGAATACATGAATCCTCTCCACAAAGAGAAAGTTAAAAAGAAATTTCCACCCCACTTATATATTCCGTTCCGATTAATTGCATTATATCGCCCCTCGCCCTTCGCAGCCGCGCTTTGGCCTACACGAGGGCCCTCAAAAGTGCTACTGTGATGATAGAAGAGATTTACCGGAATTGCTGAGGCAAACATCTCGAAACGCTGCGTCAAAAACTGGGATGAGTACTCACACAGGGCCGAAACAAGGGGGATACCAGGAAAGGCTTGGCTCTCCTTTAGAAAATTATGAGTCTGTCCTAACTAATCATAATGCAATAGCAACATAGCACGTCAGGAAAGTGAAACTTTACAGGACGAGGCCGCTACTGGAAATACGAGGCAGTCAGGCAAAATTTTTTAAACCTCCAAGTCCAGAAAGGACACTTTTCTAATGTATTATGTAGACTTTTTTTCTTAAACCGTTCAAATTTTAGTAAAAAATCAGTAATCACTTATAATTCAAAATTTTTTGGTAAGAATCTTGTTGACAAAATAATAATTTAGCCTATATTACTATTGCTGATAAAACTAAATAAAGGGCTTCATTCAGAATAGTTATTTTCATTACAAGCGTCGAAAGTAGCAAATATCGTGCGAGTGTTGATTAGACAAACGAGGGCGTAGCGAAGCGAAGCCCGAGTGGATCTAAAACACGAGCATAGATATTTGCACTTTCGGGCGAGTTATGAACACTATTTTTTAGACGACCACTCAAAGTAAATTCTAGTTTTAAGAATTGTTTTTATTTCGTTTGCAAAATTGATTGTTATATTATTATTGGTACAATTATAATAAATTAGAGCTTGTTGGAAGCAGAGCAACGAATAAAGCAAAAGCGTCTGGATTATTTGAATCAAGGTCTGCTGGATTGTGTGACAAACGTCAAAGTGACGTTTGTCACACAATTAAGCAGGCCGTGATTTGAATAACTTTGTGCCGTTACGATATGACTAGTGCGATATAATATCGTGCTAGTGTATGAAATTGTCAACTTTCTGTAGTAGGCTGCTGTCGCGATAATGTTACTTTCATATGTGGTCGTCTAAAAAAGTATTTTCATGTCTGTTGTTATATGGATCTAGTTGTAGTTATTTATTTGAGTCAGGTAAAGTACTTTCCCGACTAGTCACGAAAATAATTTGACGACTGTTCTAGTTATTTCGATCTAGTTTCCATACTAAAATGGTTATCGAAAAACCTACTTTAAATAACGGTTTGAGGAAAAGCTAATTACAAAAATGAACAGATTCTAATATACTGCTAGATGTATACAGAAATAGAGAAACCTTTTAAAAAAACGCAAACAGATAGATACCCCAGTAAGTACTCCGGCGTCTTCAAATGGGCACAAAGTACTGAGTATCTCACTATCTTCTGTCTCTTCAACCGATAACGCGCCGCAGACTCCATATACATAAGATCCAACGTCGTTTTACATGGCTGTTATAATTGATTTAAAACGCCGTCACATATAATTTTAATTTTTAGTACAACTCTGAGTCTGATGGTTGAAGCTGCAACACTTTAACAAAAAAGTTATTTAGCGCAGATGGTTCGAGATTCGTGAGTCACGTCGATTGCTTTGAGTGTTAAACTCGAGCGAAGCTTTGGGCATTCTTTTTCGCTATGAAATAAGCACTCTCTGAATTTCCTATGCATTCACCTTTAGGGTGAATTTTTGCCTGGAAGCGGCCTTGAGGAGTAGTTTTCTTTCGTCAAGATGACGGATTAGGCTGCGACGTTAGTTTTCTGGAAGTTAGCGTTCAGGTGACCTAAATTTGGGGTAAGTGCTCATGGAGCCGTTTGCTTGTTTATACGATTCGAGCTGCATCGCTCTGATTTACGTGGTATTTTCAGCCGTTACTGCTACCGTAGCTTTCTTGCTCCCGAAAGTTACACAGCTGACTAAAGTTTTACTGTTCGATACCCTCCTATGATGCGTGGATTTAAACTTCCACCAAGCCCTTGTGTTTTACGGGCGATTGTTGCTGTCGATTGCCCAAGGAACTTTCGATCGACGTCAAGGGGACAGCTATTTGGTCGTGCATCTTAGTATTTTATGAATTTTATGTAGTGCTTCCACGTCTCGGGCCGAATCCTTCAGATTCCCCCTAAAGCTTTATTTTTGTTTCCTTTGTTTGGGATTTTATTGCTGGGCCGAGTGCCAGCGTATTCGATTACAGGCCTTTAGGCTTGCTCAAACTTTGACCTAATCTCGTATGTTGCAGTTTGCGTTGTGTCGTTGCACCGTAGTGCCAACGCCTTCGATGAGTACACATTCAGACCTCATCGGAGCCTTGTTTGACTGGTAACGATATTCACTCTTAATTTTTAACATCCATTTAACATATTTTGCAGTTGTATGCATACACTTATTTGGTAATTATGTTTTTAATCAGGTTGGACAGCTTATGCCGAAGCATTTGTAATATTTAGGCTAGTGCTATTATTTTAGATAATGTATTTATTAGGTTTTTTAGCAATGTCTCATTTTTTCAAAAGTTACACTCTCTTTAGCGTATTAGAACACTCGGTTACAGCGTTAGTTGGTATTTTTATTTCGAATAAAAATTAATTGTTCTTAAAGACTCCGTATGTACCAAAAATGCCCAATACAAAGTAAATTTTCTTAACGAAATTTAAAAACCATAGTAGCAGTAAATTAATATAATTGCAGTATGCTGTTCAAATCTTGATATTGTATATATTTTTATATAATGTCATGTAACGTGTAACCATATTGTACAATATAATTTTGTGTTAATTTTTATTAGTAATAAGTAACTTGTATCAATTATAAAGTTCATTGTTATATATGTATTCTTGAAGTTATAAATGTATTATACATTCGGGAATAACTTAAAAATTGCATAAAGATAAGAATAAAACGTTTTTCACTGCTACGGCAGCGGGCTTACCTCTTTGAAAAATATTAGTAATTAATGGTTGTCAAGGCCGGATTGTGAAATTGTGCAGTGGGTTGCACCAAGAATTGGACACGGCATTACAGCTTACGAAGAGTCTCCTTCACTGTTTTGCATAGCTACGGCCCTGCACTCACCCCAAGCAGATTTTTGGGCTTTCGGTTCCCGCTCACCTGAAACAAGCAAAGCGTTATGAAATAAGGGATGCAAGGGAAACAAATAACCGCAAATTCGGGCGCAAAATAAAATCCGTACAAAGACGGCGAGATTCATCAGTGGCTTGGCCATTAAAAATTCTCGGGCGTGCAGTAGAGCGCAAGAAAGGGAGGAGAAAAGGGTCGAGTCTAAACAAAACGCGTAAATTTCACTAGCAGGTCCCAATTAGGGAGCAGTAGCAAAAAGAAACATAAATTCATCATGCGGATGAGATTTTACGACGGTCTGTAAAGGTTCCTGTAATAAAACAGAGCAGACCTGTTTGTGGTCCGCCGTTCTCAAAATATTTTGCATAATAAATTCGCCGAGCGCAGAACCTCTTTTTGTTGTCTTCTACTGGATTTCCTTTATTATCTACTTTGCTTTTATGAGATATCAAATTACAGAATACCTGCCGCCAAGCCGACCCTTTCTCCTTACCGGCACCGACCAGAAATTGCATTTGCTAAGCGGATAGCGACATTTGCAAGGCTCACTTTCTGAATAATAAAAGGCATTAGTGCGAGCTACTATTTCATCCAAGAATCTTGCTTGGTATACCACTGAATCTATATAAATCCGAGCTCTTTTCTAACTGGAAAACGTGGCGCCTTTCTTGGTTAGAGAATGAGCTTAATAAAATCAATCTAAAGAGCAGTGGGGGTAACACAATCTTTAGGTAGACTATAATTTGTATAAATAATCTATTCTATATTACGCAATTCAGGAATAAATAAATATAATCAAAAGCAAAATATATAAAATACATTAGCTCTTATATCGAGAGATCGAAGAAAACTGATTCTCAGTAGGCTGTGAAAATTCAAACGTATGACTAATATGTTGGTGGCACTGTAAGTCAATGTCAAATTCGAGATTAACAGGTTAGGTTTTCCGTCAGTTTTGACTTAGACCGACGCAAAACCTAACCTGCTAACCTCGAATTTGACATAGACTTACAGTGCCACCAACATAGTATTCATACATTTGAATTTCCACAGCCCGCTGAGGATCAGTTATTTTTGGATTTCTCGATACATCCGCCCGATTTTATATTTTCTACCTATGGATAAAAATTTATTATTGATTATATTAACAAACCTGAAATAAAATAAAAACACTTTGGCAAATCATTCTCACTCTATTCAAATATTAAAAGACCATTGTTGAAGTGTTAGAAGAGGTAGTACATTAGAGAAATAATGGACAAGAAAATGAGTTTTATGCAACGATAAGTAGTAACCAAAATCTACTTATTCACCCCAAGAAAATTTAGCATATAGCTCTCTGTTATATAACCTAATGAGGGCTGTTTGACATTATAAAATGAGAAAAGATTTGATAAAATTGAAGAAACATAGGGTAGTTAAACAAGCTTCATGTAAAAAATGCTTCTAAAAAAAATGAAATGTGGTAAAATACAACAATGCTGTACCAGAAAGGATTTCATACAACACAAAGGATAAATCAAGCAAAAGTAAAGTATACAATACATATACCTTGGTTACATTAAAATCAGCAGAAACAACTAGACTCACGAACTACAGCGAAGAATAAATTTAGGCTGGGCCGTATTTGGAAAGCTTAAAAATATATTCAAAAGCGACATTCCAATAAGCCTAAAAAGCCTTTAACCATGTGTACTCCTTGTTTTTAACCTATGGAGCAGAAAACCTTACATTGGCAAAAAAGGCAATAAAAAAAGTTGAGCCCAGAGAAAAATTAAGTGCCGGATGTTTCAAATACAATTGATAGACCTAGTGAGAAATGAAGATATTCGACTGAGGACAGGGGTATGTGACATAACCAGAAAAGTCACCAGGCTGAAATGGAACTGGGCTGGAGACGTCGCGAGATTTACTGATGACAGATGGTCGAACAGAAGAGCAAGTGGAAACCTCTCATGAACAAACATCAACATGTTGCGTTGGTGCGACGATATTAAGCGAGCAGAAATTGATACAAACAGCACCAAACCGAAATCAACGGAAGCATCTCGGGAAGGTCTATGTGAATCAGTGGACGAGAGAGGCTGAATGATGATGATGAAAGCATAGGTATCTCCTTTCGTAATATGGTACTTATATGAACTATATCATAATAAGAGGTCAATTTAGTATTTATTCAATATTGATGACTACTAAACTCTGAGGGGTATGAAATCCCTAAGGACAATACCGGTTCACCTTCAGCAAAAAATAAAGAATATAGAGATATAACTCATACTTAATAAAACAGCAACATATAGAAGAGAAGTTTGCGAAAAGAATTCGCCTTGCACAAGAAAATGAAAGAGAAACAGTTGGTACACAGCAGCAAAAGTCTTGCAAACAACATAGACATCGTAAACCCTTAAAGAATGTCGACATCCGGAGCTGCTCACTGTCCAGGAACCCAATAAAAAACAGTTTACCTCATTCCGAAGAAACACATCATGGGCACTACTGTATAAAAGGGTTTGCGACATTGAATTAACTCCTACTTCATCGGTAGTAACGTGAGTGTTTATTTTGTTGGTTTCTACAATTTTCTATTCGTAGAC